>CAUYRH010028440.1:0-12634 GCA_963574655.1 Perodicticus potto
CAGTTGCTTGAGGTGTCCCATTAAGTTGTTAATTTCCTCTCTTTCCGTTCTCTTGAGGAAGGCTTGCAGTGCTATAAATTTCCCTCTTAGGACTGCCTTTGCAGTAAACCAGAGGTTCTGATAATTTGTGTCTTCATTGTCATTTTGTTCCAAAAATTTGGTGATTTCCTTCTTAATCTCATCTATGACCCATGTATCATTCAGCATAAGGTCATTTAGCTTCCATGTTTTTGTTTGAGTATGCAGATTCCTGTTATTGTTAAGTTCAACTTTTATTCCATTGTGGTCCGAGAAGATGCAAGGAATAATTTCTATTCTTTTAAATTTTCTGAGGTTAGACTTGTGACCTAAGATGTGATCAATTTTGGAGTATGTTCCATGGGCTGATGAGAAGAATATGTATTCAATTTTATTAGGATGAAATGTTCTGTAGATGTCCGTTAAATCCCATTGTTGAATGGTTAAGTTTAAATCTAAAATTTCTTTACTTAGCTTCTTTTTGGAGGATCTATTCAACACTGCTAAAGGAGTATTAAAATCTCTAACTACTATGGAGCTGAAAGAAATCAAGGTACTCAGGTCTATTAGAGTTTTTCTTATAAATTGAGGCACATTCTGTTTGGGTGCATGAATATTAATAATTTAAATCTCATCATATTGAGTAGTACCTTTAACAAATATGAAATGTCCATCTTTATCCTTCATTACTTTGGTTGGTTTAAAGCCTATTGTATCTGCGAATAAGATTGCAACACCTGCTTTTTTCTATTTTCCATTTTCCTGGAATATAGATGACCATCCCTTCACCTTGAGTCTAAATTTATATTTTAAGGTAAGATGAGATTCTTGTATGCAGCAGATATCTGGCCTGAGTTTTTGTATCCAGTCAGCCAACCTGCGCCTCTTTTTAGAGGACAATTTAAGCCATTCATATTAATTGAAATTATTGATAAATCTTTAGAAAGTCTAGTGGACATTTTAATCCTTTCATCACTGTAGAACTTGGAATTTGATAAAAAGTTTCCGTGTGAATTTACTTTTGTGGTGGAAGATTACGCTGGTCATTGTGGAGGATAGGTCTGAGAATATCCTGGAGAGCTGGTTTAGTTATAGCAAATTTCTTCAACATGTGAATGTCATTAAAGTATTTAATTCCTCCATCATAAATGAAACTCAGTTTAGCTGGATACTGGATCCTGGGTTGCAAGTTATTTTGTTTTAGGAGATTAAAAGTCAATGACCATCCTCTTCTAGCTTGAAAGGTTTGATCAGAGAGATCTGCAGTTATTCTAATATTCTTCCTCTTCTAGGTTATGGATTTCTTGCATCTGGCTGCTTTCAGAATTTTCTCCTTCATATTAACTTTAGTGAAGTTAATTATGATATGCCTGGGGGATGTCTTATTCGGGTTGAGTCATGCTGGGGTTCTGAAACTGTCTGCTATCTGAATTTCAGAATCTCTTGGCATGTCTGGAAAATTCTCTTTCATAATCTCATAAAGAAGAGACTCTGTGCCTTATGACGCCACTTCGTCATTTTCAGGTATCCCTATAAGGCGAATATTGGTTTTCTTTGAGTTATCCCAGAGCTGTCTGAGAGAATGATCCATTTTTGCCTTCCATTTCTCTTCCTCTTTGTAGGTTTGGGAGCATTCGAAAGCTTTGTCTTTAATGTCAGAAATCCTTTCTTCTGCTTGCTCCATTCTGTTGCTGAGGGATTCCACTGTGTTTCTCAGATCTTTGAGGGCTGCAACTTCTTGTCTCAATGTGTCAAAATCTATGATCATTTGGTCTTTGAATTCCTTGACTTCTTGAGACAATTTTTGAAATGCTCCCTGAATTTCTAAATCCAACTTTTCCTCTATTTTATTGATCTTCTTTGCAATCCAAATTCTGAATTCGATTTCTGACATCTCAGCCATCTGTTTATGCATAGGATCACCATCTGTGTCCTGGGCAATTGAAGCAACACCAAAAATACATAACTGGGATCTGATCAAACCAAAAAGCTTCTACATAGCCAAGAATACCTGAGTAAAGCAAGCAGACAGCCCTCAGAATGGGATATTTGCAGGTTATGTCTCTGACAAAGGTTGGATAACCAGAATCCACAGAGAACTCAAACTTATTAACAAGAAAAGAACAAGTGATCTCATTGTAGGCAAGAGATTTGAATAGAAGCTTCTCTGAAGAAGATAGGTGCATGGTTTACAGACACATGAAAAAATGCTCATCATCTTTAATCATCAGAGAAATGCAAATCAAAACCACTATGAGATATCATCTAATTCCAGTAAGAATAGCCCACATAACAAAATCCCAAAACTATAGGTGTTGGCGTGGATGTGGAGAAAATGGAACACTTCTACACTGTTGGTGGGAATACAAACTACTACGTTTCTTTTGGAAAGAAGTTTGGAGATCATTTAGGGATCTAAAAATAGACCTGCCATTCAATCCAGCAATTCCTCTACTAGGTATATATCTGGAAGACCAAAAATCATTTTATAACAAAGATATTTGTACCAGAATGTTTATTGCAGCCCAATTCATAATTGCCAAGTCATGGAAGCAGCCCAAGTGCCCAACTGACCCACAAATGGATTAACAAATCATGGTATTTGTATACCATGGAATATTATACAGCCTTTAAAAAAGATGGAGACTTTACCTCTTTTGTGTTTACATGGTTGGAGCTGGAACATATTCTTCTTAGTAAAGAGTCTCAAGAATGGCTCGGTGTGTCTGTAACTCAAAGGAATAGGGTGCTGGCCCCATATGCTGGAGGTGGTGGGTTCAAACCCAGCCCTGGCCAAAAACTGCAAAAAAAAAAAAAAAAGAAGAAGGGAAGAAAAAGTATCCAATGTACTCAGTTCTACTATGAAACCAGTATACAATCACTCACACTTCCATATGAAAGGTATAACACAATCACAGCCCAAGATGAAGGGGAGAAGAGCAGGGGATCTGTTTTTGCTCTCTGTTTGCCTTTTTGAACATTTGGGCACATTCAAAAGCTTTGTCTTCCATTTCAGAAATCCTTTCTTCTGCCTGCTCCACTCTATTACTGAGGGATTCTACTGAATTTCGGACCTCTTTGAATAGTTTTTTCATTTCACTGAGCTCTGCTAACTGCTTTTTCATTATGTCCATAACCTTTGTAAATTTGTCTTTGAATTCATGTACTTCTTGAGACAACTTTTTTCTTTTTTTTTTTTTTTTATAGTCTATTAGGTAAAGCACATTTTATTTGACTCACTGTGGATTAACAATGAGGCTATTAAATCTCCATTACGAAAACTGACATAAAAGCAACTACTTGATGTATGATAAAAAGTGCAACTACATAAAGGGAAGTAAGCTTTGACATACTGTTAAGACTTCTTATGCATCTTATATCTAAATTTTTAAGTAGACTGTCATCTCGCAGATCCAAATCTTCTGGAATAGTCTACAATGCTAATCTTGCAAACAAAATATCAATCTCTATCCCATCAAAACAGAGTTTGATAACTGGTACAAATGCCTCTCCCACAGCCATAGAATGAGGTGGAAAAGTCACTTCGATCAACATGTCTTGGTGCAACACACAACGCATCAATATCAGCACCTTTCATATGTACTCCTAACCTGTAAGATCCAAAAGTAAAAATTTTTCCTCCAACATTTTCAATTACAGACTGTGAAGATTCTTGCTTTCGCTGATTTCTTGAATCCACTCTATTACCGAGTTATTTAATTTTCCCAAAATTAAAATCCTGCACTGCAGTTCCTCTTCTTCAAAAATCCCAAAGGGCTTTAGAGTTTCAATACGTTTCTGTGTAAGTATGAAGTCAGTCTCCTTGGGGGCTTCTAAGCTGATAGGAGAAGTAATGCCATAGTGTTTCTGTGGCAGCTGTGTTTGTTGTGATCCCTGTATAGTAACTGGAAACGGCATCATCTCCTATGCTGGCACCACCCAGTCACTCCCTCCAACCCCCTGCTACCACAGCTGCCACCCTAGGCATGATCCACTGAGGCAGTGGGGGGCCTGCCTCGGCCCTGGGTCCAACCCCCTTCAGACAACTTTTATACAATTTTTTGGATTTAAATATCCATCTTTTCCTCCAATTTATTCATCTTATTTGCCATCTATATTCTGAATTCTATTTATGACATTTTGGCCATTTGTTTATGAATGGCATTTTCTGACATATCCCTTTTATCATTCTTTTGGGGAGTTGATTTGCTCTGATTATTCATGTTGCCAGAGTTATTCCTCTGGTTCCACCCCATGTTTATTTTCTGTAGTTTGGGTATTAATACTGGAAGGGTGTGATTGAATTGGGGATTCCAGGAATGTAGTTAACTAGCCTTTTACCAAAGATCAGGAATTAGTGATTGTGGCTTTTTCCTTACAGCCTTACAAAGGTTTATTTCAGACCTGCAGCTAGAGACTCTGAGAACCAAATTGGTGTAACAGGGCTAGCTGGCTCTGACTTGTAGTCAGCTAGCCACTATCTGATCCTATTGAGTCACAAGATAAGGCTAAAATCTCAGTTAGGGGGACATACAGGAAACTGAGATCCCTTACCCCTCCCCAGCAACTACTGCAGGAGAAGTCAGTCCCCCCAAGTTGAACACAACCTCGGTTCAACCTTAGAGGGTCCTCAGGTGGACTTCCCAAGTCGATAGTTCCAAAAACAATTATTCTAGGCAGTACAAATCACTGCTGAACTGTGAGAGTTCGATCGGTGACTAGCAATCTAGCGGTAGGGTTCCACAGACAACTCTGACCCAGAAACCCAAGATGCTGGAGTTTGGCTGTCTCTGGTGGTCAAGGGGTCAGGAAGGTTCACCCAGGCCAAGTCAGGCCAAAGGAATTGGTGCCTCATTCTCTGCCCTATGCTGCAGCCTCGCCCCACCCCTGGTAATCCCACAGGGCTGTGGCCTGGCTCCCTTCAGTGGGTGGAAGTGACAAGGATATTGCCTGAGACAAGGGGGATCGGTGCCTCCTCCATGTAATATTCTGCCACCAGGGCAAACTCATGGGTCTGAAGCCTGGCTCCCTGTAGTGTTCAATGGCTTCTGGGGAACACAGCTGCAGTCATGGTCCCTGGGAGAGTTTACCACTATCCATGGGAAGGCACTGCCATAGGGCATATGTTGCACTCACCAAGTCAGTGTCTCTGACCCAACCCCAACCTGCTGGGGGCAGATACCACTACCAGGTGTCTTTTGTGCTCACAGCTGTTGTGACTCAGTCCCAGCCCTGCCACAGGCTGGTGCCATCCCCTTGCATATTCGCAGGGAGTTTGTGTCTCTGTCTCTGATGAACTCTGTGGTGAGCCAGGTATAATTAGAGCTCACAGAGGATATGTCTCTGCCCCAGGCTGGTGCCACCGCTGCACATACTCTTGCAGAGTTTACGACTCTGACCCAGCTATGCTCCCCCTGCCAGCCAGGTATATTTGAGTCCCCAAAAGCTGTCACTCTGACTCAACCCTGACCTGGGTGGGTGCCGCCACTGTGCTCTCATCTCAGTCCTGGCCACATCTCACCCAGGCAGGTACCTCTACAGGCATACCTCCAGCTCGTGGAGCCTGTGGTTTTGTTCCAATTCTGCTCCAGCCATGGCTGTGCCTAGGGTAGAGGCCTGGCTCCCTCTGGTTGCCAAGAGAAACAGGAAATGTTTCTTCAAAATATGACCCAGATGTGAGCCCTGTTGCCACAGCCACCACCATGCCCTGACATGGGCCATGTTACTCCCTCTCCCACTTGGTTCCCTCACTCCTACTTTACACCCATTTGGCTGTTTCAGCGCAGACTTTTAGCAGCCCACGTCATGCCCGTATATATTGAGATATTGTCCAACTATCTGGACTTTGCAGGGAACAGGCTTCTAGACTGTGGGGCGGGGGTGGATGGGTGGGCTGGGAGTTCAGAATTGTGGGTATAATATATATTCAGTTTTATGCCTGGTGGGAGAATGCCTATGCTCAAAAGTGGGATCTCTCTGGGGAAGGAGATCTGGTTTTTAGTGGCTCTTTCCCATGGGATAAAAAAAGAGATATGAACTCTGCTCACTTGTTTGTAGAAAGCTCAAGGCGAGCTGCTCTCATAGGGGAGGGGACTCTCATCCACTTGGTGACAGGTTTTGTACCTATAGTTTGTTTCATTGGGGTTGCAGCTCACCTCAGCAGGGGTGATGTGCACTCCTCAATCTTCTCTCCTGGGTCAGCTCCAAACCATCAGCTTTCTTGAGAATATTCTGTCCTTTATCTATCCTTCTGGATGGGAGCCTCTGTGGAAAGCTGGCTCTCGTCAGCCATCTTGCCCCTTTCCCTCTCCCTGCAACATTTTTGGTTCCCTGACCAGGAAGCAAGGCCACCTGAGAAGAGAACAGGCTCAGACGCACCTGGTAGTTGCCACCAACACTGGACACTCATGCAGGGGGCCCTGATCAGCCTGGACAATGTGAACCACTGAGTGAGCCAGGGAGGCTGCGTTGCCTCCTTGTGTGGATGCCTCAACTGGGAGGATCTAGAACCCCCATGTCAGGTCTTCAAGGAGTCAAACACTGGGAGGAATTGGCACACAGGAACTGGCACCTGCACTGGGAGACATCTAAGGCAAGGTATGATTGATCCAGGGTTCCCAATATTTGAGTAGAAGCAGGGGTCTGATTAATCCCTGGGCATTAGATTGCTGGCAGGCCTATTGAGAGGTGTACAAGAGTATGTGAGTGTGGTGTGACTGAGATGAACTCCGAGGGTGAGGTTCCAACCTTCCCTTATAGGGCCTAGGGTAGTGTTGGTTTACCTGCTATGGCTAAGTGGCAGTTCAAGTGGGAAATCAAGAAATCTGCCCAGGTTAAGAAATGGTTTGGAACTGTGTGCATGTGAGTGCTTGGAGACTGACTGAGACAGGTAACAATAGGTGGGGTTTTGCACCCCCCCATTCACAGGGCAAAACAGTTGTGTGAGTGACCCCTGCTTCCCCCCTCCAAATTTGCCCCCTGGCTATTCAAAGAGAAACTGAGTATGCTGGATTTTCTGCTTTCTGTTTCAGACACATGTCCAGTCCTTGGCAGCCATCTTTGCCATGTGGCCCTGTAAGACTTAGGGGGACAATGAAAAGACATCAGAAAGGATGACTGTGTTGTGGTTTTGTTACTGGAATTTATTTCTTCAGTGAGTCTTTGGTCTCAGGGATTTGAGAATTGAGCCCATGGGCCACAGATCAGTGATAAAATGAGATTTTTGTTGGATGGAGGGGCATGCAGAGGAAGTGGAGAGCGCTTCCCTTTGGTGGGGGGAAGAGGCCCAAGTCAGAGGTCTCTTGCATGGGTCCTTTGACTAAGAGTAAGTACTGGCCCTGGAGAAATTTTGGCCAGGACTTGGTAGATGGAAAATCACCTTTACAAGCTGAATGAATGTTTTAACAAATGAATGAATGCAGTCACTCCCATGGGGCAAGCTTATGAGGTCTTTGCAGTTTTTGTCACAGGGAAGGGATGACGATGTGTGCTCCCTTTGGGTGGTGTGGAGCCACCCAAAACATTTCAGGCTGCTTTGTTCTTGGCCTTGCTAGAGCTCAGAGGGTGTGGCCTGCAGGCTGCAGCCTGTTTGTGGCTAAAGATGAGTCTGATTCTGAGCACACCTGAGCCTGAAAAATGGGGGTTCCCTGTCTAGCCCTGAATGGGAAAATCTTGTATCAATGTTATATTCCATAAAATGTCTCTCTTTTGTAAAATGTAATAATTTTGTTGCTTAAATTGTTTGGGAAACTGAGTCTTTGTCAAAGAATAAGATTCTGGCCTTTTAAACCTTCTAATTATCAGTTTAGCCAAGTGAATAATTAATTTCATAGTAAACTGTGATCCTGTTTTATGAAAAGTGATTTTTTTTGAGAGTAAGAAAAAATAGGCAGAAAGGAAAATGGCCTTGTGTAAGGAAAGGATCTTGTGTGGTAAATTTTGTCTTAAAACAGAATGGTAATTTAGGAAAGTGATAGGCAGGGAAATCCCGAAGGTTTATAATGTTTGATAATTATCTGTGAAGGATTAAATAAGGTTCATAAAAGGAAATTTGTGAAGGAACTTTCATGTGATCCAGTTGAATATTCAGTATTGCCTTTAGAATCTGTTGGCTTGTAATCTTATTTGAACAAATGTTTTAAGCCTTTGATATTTGACAAAGCTCCAAAAATCAAAACTCTAAGTTAGGGTTTTTTGAATATCAAGACCACTGAAAGCCTGAGAAAGACATACTAGGCTTATTTGGTATGCTAAAACTGTATAGGAAATATTATTAAATATGAAATGGTGGTTAATTTTGTGTGGATTATGTTTATATGTATGTTTCAATATTACAAAATATTGCTCTGGTGGTGCCTGTGGCTCAAGGAGTAGGGCACTGGTCCCATATACTGGAAGTGGTGGGTTCAAACACGGCCCCAGCCAAAAACTGCAAAACATATATATACATATATATTGCTTTGTTTTAGTGTACATTATCATCTCAGAAAGGTCTTTTGTAACTGGCAGAGTCCAAAGTTTGTCCTTCCAGGGAAAAATTAGGAAAGGCTGGCAAATTCTCTAGAATTCAAATTTCTGATATCTTTGGAAATTAAATACCATCGGGCTAATAGAAAACTTCTAGGATTTTAATTAGAAAGCTTATATGTCCATGAGTATTGTTAATCTAACTTCAAATAGAATAGAAATCAGTTACGTGGAATGGGCTGGTTTGTTACGGCTTTTTGTTTGAAATATTGCTGATTCTTTCTGGGTTCTATTTTCTAGAAGTCAAGAAAACCATTTTATGTCTTTGAGCTATTTGTAGCTTTAAGCAATGTATATACTTATAGGCAGAATTTGAAACATTTATTTTTTCCCTTTCCTCGATTTCTCTGCAATTTGAAAACCATTTGTAAGCTTTCTTAATTTCTGACAATACAGTTATTTGCATAACTTCAATAAGAATCTGTTTTGCTCTATAGGACATGATGAAGGTACTGGTTATTTTACCAAGGCTTTGTCTGGAACAGCATTGCCAGAGGTATCCAGACTGCATTAAGGAATTAAGATTGACTTTATGAGGTCAATAAAAAAGTCCCTTGGAAAAACTGGCCAGATACCCATCAATAATATTTCCTGATCTGTGGTAAGTGATAAAGGTCGCTTTCTGACAGGTCCGGGAAACACAATTTGCTTCGGGACCTCAAGGGAAGAGAAATTTACCAAATGCACATAGGTATCTAATGGCACAGATAAAACCTGGGCTTGTGGAAGGCTTTCAAGTCTAACCTGAGAATCCTTATAAAATATTCCAGCAAAGTCAATTTTAAAGGGAAGAAAAGCCTAGATGGTTAATAATTATTCTTGCTGCACTTTATGAAAATAATTAGACCCAGTATACTGAAAGTACAGTTTATTTTGGCAATTAAATTAGTTCTTCTATAATTTGTTTTTAGTAAAGTGAGAAATTATAGAGAGGAAAATGGTTCAAAAAGAGAAAAACTATGTCCCAACTGTATTAGATTCCATCCTTGTCTGCAATTCTAGCACATAAAATGAGACATAGCCGTTTTACTAAACTAATCTGTTAAATGGGACCAAGAGACTGGCCAAAGAGTACAGAATTACATACAGTAGTTATATTTGCTCTGAAGCCTTAAGGCTCAACAAAGTTATATTTTCTCTGAAGCCTTAAGGCTCAACAATTTTTCCAGTGTTGGCTACACTGGAAAAATTTGTGCAGTATTAAATATTATCTGCCCTGTCTATATAGATACCTCAGGGAAAATTGAAACCTGAATGAGAATTTCCCAGTAAATGGTATGACTGTGACACAGCTTCATAAGTGGCCCCACACCCAGCTGATGTTCAGGAATATTTTTTTTTTTTTTGCTGTTTTTGGCTGGGGTTGGATTTGAACCCACCACCTCCGGCATATGGGACTGGTGCTCTACTCCTTTGAGCCACAGGCACCACCCTGATGTTCAGGAATATTCACTTGAATCATCCAGAACTTTGGATCAGTTCTGTAGGGACGCTTAAAGCTAGGTATTATCTTAAGAACTGTGCTAAAGGGAAGTGCCTGTAGCTCAGTGAGTAGGGTCCTGGCCCCATATACCAAGGGTGGTGAGTTCAAACCCAGCCCTGGCAAAACTGCAACAAAAAATATCCAGGCATTGTGGCAGGTGCCTGTAGTCCCAGCTACTCAGGAGGCTGAGGCAAGAGAATTGAGGCAAGAGCTGGAGGTTGCTATGAGCTGTGATGCCACAGCACTCTACCGAGGCTGACAAAGTGAGACTCTGTCTCTAAAAAAAAAGAACTGTGCTAAGTCTGTAAATAAGAATATTAATGTTCTTGTTGTGTGCATTGTGTGAACCTCAGCCTTGAAATCCAGAACTTGCAGATATTTGTAAGTGACTACTAAATGTTTTCATTCTCTTACTCTAAACCCAACCTTGACTTCATCCCTGTCAGTGTAAGGGAGCCAGAAAGCCACAAACATATGCAAGATAGCTGAGGTCATGCAGAGCCAGATGAAAGCCCTGATATTTCTGTGAAAGACTGTGTGAAACATACAGACATACAGCAAAACCATTGTATGAAGTTACTAAGAGGGGAGAGAATGGGCCAGCTGAGTAGAAATCTGGCCAACCAAAAGCCTTCAAGAGGCTAAAGGAAAAACTGGGCAGTCCTGGTGCCAGGCTTCCCTGACCTGGCCAAGCCTTTGGAACTGTATGTATCAGAAAGAAATAGAGCAACTGAATGAGTGCTTGGCCAGAATGTAGCATCCTGGGCAGGACCAGTTGCTTATCTCTCTAAGAAACTTGGTAGGGTCTCGAAAGGATGGCCCCCAGGCCTAAAAACACTTGCAGCCACTGCCATGCTGGTGCAAGAGGCTGCTAAGTTGACTTTGGGCAAAACTTAAGACTCTGGTTACCACACACAGTGGTTACTCTTATGAACACCAAGGGGTGTCATTCGTTGGCCAAATCATGTCTCACTGAATATCAAAGTATACTGTGTAAAAATCCAAGTTTGGTTATAGAGTTTGTATGAATGAGGCCATGTACTTAGGACAGAGGCAAAAGAAAATTAAGAGGCTTCTGAGGAGATACTTTTACTTCCCCTATTGGCCACCCTTGCCAAGAAAGTCATCCAGCATTGTGTGGTATGCAACCAACACAATGCTAGACAGGGACCATCCCTGCCACCTGAAATTCAGTACTACAGGGAAGCTCCTTTTAAAGATGTGCAAATGGACTATACTGAGTTGTCCAGATGTAGAGGAAACCGGTGCTCACTAGTTCTGGTCTGTACATACTTGGTATAGGTGGAAGCCTTCCCCACCAAGATGAAGAGGGCTCCTGAAGTAGTAAAAGGACCGCTGAGAGAAATCATCCCAAGGTTTAGGTTGCCACTCTGGTTTAGATTTGACAATGGGCTACCTTCATAACAGAAGTAGTTCAAATGATAGCTAAAGCTTTGAATATCACCTAGAAACTATATGTGACATGTAGGCCTCAAAGCTTTGGCAGGGTAGAGTGCATGAATAGGGTCATAAGAGTAGGAATTGTTAAACTCTTCCAGGAAGCAAAACTTACTTGGATACAGGCCTTGCCACTGGTCTTGTTCAGACAGGCCTCCATCAATCCTCTGCAATTTAGCAGTGAATCCTAAAAGAACTGGGAGAGACTGAACTGAATTTGCAGTTAGAAGCTGTAGGAAGAGTAGCAAGGAAGATCTCCACTTGGGTAATTAACTGTGTTCTGTTTAGTCTTTCCTGTCTGTACATCCATTCTTTCTGGGGGATTAAGGTGATCAAGTCTAGGTCAAGGATCGGAATCCAATCCCCCCAAACCGAGGTAGAAGGGACTCCGCACCGTCATCCCGACCACAAGCATGGCAGCAAAGGTGGAAGGGATCCTCTCCTGGATTTGCCTCAGTCAGCTGAAGAGAGCATCACTGCCCTGTAGGAAGCAAAGGTGACTTTTTTTTTTTTTGAAATGTAAGTATACACATTTTAATTTATTTTTAAAAATAAATTTCTATTGGCTCGGCACCTGTGGCTCAGCGGGCTAAGGCGCCAGCCATGTACACTTGAGCTGGCGGGTTCGAATTCAGCCCTGGCCCGCCAAACAACAATGACGGCTGCAACCAAAAAATGGCCGGGCATTGGGGTGGGCGCCTGTAGTCCCAGCTACTTGGGAGGCGGAGGCAGGAGACTCGCTTGAGCCCAGGAATTGGAGGTTGCTGTGAGCTGTGATGCCACAGCACTCTATCCAGGGTGACAGCTTGAGGCTCTGTCTCAAAAAAAAATTAAAAAATTAAAAATAAAATAAATAAATACATAAATAAATTTCTTTTTTAAAAACAGGATAAACAGCATGGCTGACATAGACCAAGTGCACACTGGTAAGCTTTGGAGGACTATTTAGTATACGGACAGCAGTATTGGCACAGACAGACAATAAGAATAAATAATAGTGCTTTGGGAAGATTAGTAGTGATTGACAAGTAAAGAAGAAGCAGGAACAACCTCCCAGTAGTGACGTGCAAAGTTCCAGGTCCCCACAAGAAAAATGTCCTAGCCCATCCAAACAGCCTCCTGACTTGGCTGGCAGCTGCAGGGGTAGAA
>CAUYRH010028442.1:0-18183 GCA_963574655.1 Perodicticus potto
AATTGATTCAAGTTGGATAAAGGACTTAAATTTAAGGCATGACACAATAACAATCCTGAAAGAAAGCATAGGAAAAACACTGGAAGATATTGGCCTGGGGAAAGACTTCATGAAGAAGACGGCCATGGCAATTGCAACAACAACAACACCTGGCTATTTTTTTCTATTTTTGGTAAGGACAGGGTCTCCTTTTTGCTCAGGCTGTTCTCAAACTCCTGAGCTCAGGCAGTCCACCTGCCTCAGCCTCCCAAAGTGCTAAGATAATAGACATGAGTCACCCCCACCTAGCCTCAAAGATTTTCAATGTGGCCTTATAAGACCATCATAAAAGTAACTAAAAACGTATTTTTGTGTTGCGCTCTCTACAGTAGCTACTACAGTTATCTTGAAAATAGTAGGCTTTAATAAATGCTTGCTAAATGAATCCAAATGAAATCCAAAGGCAAATTAATGAAGCATAGATTTTAATTAATTCTTTTCTTTAGACTTAGATACTGACTGAAGAAACATAAATTTAACCCTTGTAAACTGTCAGGATAGACTTAGTAATTCCACAACAACAAATAATCACAAAATATTAACAATGTAACACAAAGTTTGTTTCTTGTTCATGTGCAGTATCTCCTATGGATCCTGACGACTCCACTCAGAGGAAAGGAGGGCTAGAAAGTTGAGTACTGGAAATGAAACACTTTCACCTAGAACTGACACATACTTTTACTGACATGATTCTTCCTCACATAAAGTGTCTATAAAGTGTCAGGGGGTTGGTGTTAACAGCTAGGTGGGTGGTAGTGGTTGTGGGGGTGGTTTTATTCCTCAGGAGGCTAAGAAACAAAACCTCAGAAAAGAAACCTGGAGACTGGCAACAAAGATTGTTGGTAGTTTTTGCAAATGTGCTATGGTCTCATATGGAAACATTGTTTGAATGACTTCTGCCCATGTCTCTTGGAAACATTGTTTGTTTTCCTTTGAGAGTATCACAGACTGATGCCAGCATGAGAGTATCACAGACTGATGCCAGCAGGGCTGGTAATCATTTTCATTTTCTTTAATGCCTGCAAGAAGGTAACTCCAGAAGCAAGCTGGCGTTCACAGCCAGCGTGGTTGGGTATGAGTGGTATTGCAAACTTGGGAAAGCCTGTATGAGGGTGAAAGCCTGTATGAGGGTGAAAGCAGAGAGGCCCCTAGAGCTCTTTTTCTGCATAGCCAGGATACATCTTCCTACCCCAAGAGTGGAGTGAAGATTTGTTCTCCAGAGATGTTGAATCAGACTCCGGATTTGGAAATATGAGAATTAGCAAATGAAGGCGTGGATGCCCTACTAAGAATGGGAACCAAGGGAAAGTTTGCATATTCGTACTAGATTTCAGTTTCCTTCCCCAGCTCAGCTGTCAGAGGACTGACTTTCAGACTTTGATGTAGGATGATTCCTCCAGTTCTGAGGACAGTATCAGAGCCTTCATGGCATTCCTGCCAGTCCTGAGGACGGTACCAGAGCCTTCATGGTGCACCATTTAGGGAGGGGCAGCAGGTCTGCTTTCTGTGGTCATGGCCCCAGCAGGGGGGAATCCTAGCTCTGTGAGTATGCAGTGACTGTTAAGCTCATTGTTTCCTCATCTTCAAGACAGGTAGGGGTAGCCAGAGGGGAAGACATCAATGTGCACAGTTTCATCCCAGAGGACTGAAGATTATGGTCTTAGTTGTGGTCAAGGTCTCAGAAATCTCATTCAAAGCTCTGCTTTTCTCATACTTTGATTCTACTTTCTTGAGACATCTCACCCACTGTGGCATAAAAAAGTCTCTCTAAACTATTTCTTAAGCACTCCAAAATGTTTATGATGTGAAGGTTAAGATGAGGTTGAAAGTGATAGTTATTGTAATATCTTACAATATTGTTCATGAGGGCTTCCTAAATGCCAGGCTTGAAGCTCGGTCCTGTGTAGTTTATTCCCCTTAATCTGCATAGTCTTCCCCAGGTTATAAATGCATACATTATTATTATTTTACAGAAGAGGAAAAGGCCAATGCATTTTCAAATAATTGTTACCAGATCATGAGGGATATAAAGGTGAATCCAGGTATGAATTAGGCAGTGTATCTGCAGACATGTAGTTCCACACCCGCATCTCCTTCCAGAGTTGTCTTCACCAGGAAGTTCACGTCTCATGTCAGACATGGAGTCCTCTCACCGCACGTGAACTCCTCTTTCATATCCCTGTCAATCCAGGCCAATACTCCTACTAAGTGTGCTCTTCCCCTGGGAGATTCTGGTAGACATAGCAGAGACCAGGGAGTGCCACACTCACTGTATCAAATGTAGAAAGAGCAGTTGAGATCACATTAAAATCACAGAAAGAATTGGCACAGAAGCATCTCGGGCATCTCCCTTACCTCCTTTTCCCTATATTTTTTTGCTGCTACCACTTCCACAAAGAAGACATAAAATCAGGGTTTTGAAGGTTTCATTCTTATTCAGGAAGCTACAAACATTTTTAGAGTGTACCCAGAGGTACCTGTTGTTAAGACATCTTGCCTCCACTTAACACATTCTGAGAGCTGGAAATTGATGAAGTAGTTTATTGCCTGGGACCCAGAGACTGACCTTTTCATTTTGAATCCTGCCCATTTCACTTATCTGTGTGACAAGGGGCAATTTGTTCCTGTCTCAGAATCAGCATTGTCATGTGAATTGATTTCTATTTGATACAATTGCATCGTGGATGTTCCCTCTGTGATTTTTCTGTGAGGGATACATAAAGTAAAAGCAAAATATTTTAGATATTAGTATTTATATCTAAAGTTAGCCTCCATACCATTCACCTGAACTATCCCATGGTTACTGAATTTACCCATTCACTAGAGGCATTACTGGATGTTTTATTTTTGCTCTCACATAAGTAAGCACTGAGTATTGTGAGAGGAATGACTGTGTCTCTTTTCTTTCTGATTCCCCAGAATTTATGTCTTGCTTTGTACAGAGGAGAAAATCCCTGGCTGTGCCTGGTGACTCATACCTGTATTCCAAATGCTTTGGGAGCCTAAAAATAGGGGATAATTGAAGCCAAAGAGTTTGAGATCAGCCTAGCAACATATAGACCATCTCTACCAAAATTAAGAAATTAGCCAAGTGTAGTGACAGTTATCTTGTAATTCTACCTACCTGAGAGGCTGGAGCAAGAGGATCACTTGAGCCCAGGAGTCTGAGGTTGCAGTAGCTATGATGAGGCCACTGCACTCTAGCCTGGGTGACAGAACAAGATCCTGTCTCAGAAAAGAAAAATTATCTGATAAATATTATCTGAAGCCTTGCTTGGATCACAAGAATTGGGTATAATCAGAGTGCTTTAAACAATTGGTACTTCCCTCTCTGTTCTTTGTCCCATTCAGAGAAGGTGCTACAGAACTAGAGACAAAGTACAATAGTTCCCCTTTGAGTCTAAGCCACGGACACCTGAGGCGTATTATTAAAAAATCTGTGGTAGAGATAGTTATGTAATAAAAAAGAAGAAGAGAGAATAGGTAAACCTTGTTACTTGGACTAAGACACACTTTAGAATTCTACATCATTCCTATTTCACAGAGAATAATGTAAAAGTCTTCTTAACATCACATCATTGTTTAAATATGGATAGGTTCATTGTAACCTGTGACATATTTGTGTCAGGGATGACCTACGATACTGACATTTTAATGGTCAAAGTCATATGACCATACCTAACATCAAGTGGGCCAGGCAGTATAATCTCGTGTGCCTGAAAGTAGAGATTGCCAAAATGATATTGTTGAAGATAGGAATGTCTACCAGAAGCAATAAATCGTCTTCATAGAACAAATAGAACAAATATATCCATTCAGTGGGGACATGCTTCCTTTTCATTATCTATTTATCTTAATTTCACTTGATGTGGCTTCAGTCTTTGGATCTTTGTGGCTAGGTGTATCTGAGTTCAAATCCATCAAAACTGTATACAACATGACCTGCATTCCCAGGTCCCATAATACTGTGCCCTAAAAATTGAAAAACGCCACAGAAACACTGTGTAAGGTATAATATTCTCATGGAAGACTAGTTGGATTTTATTTATTCATTTGTTCAGGCATTCATCCAGCTAAAGAAAACAAATAAAGGCTGAGACTGAAAACTGAGCACCAAGTGAAAAAGTTTTACAGATAGAGACCTGGTCCAATGCAAGGTCCAGGCACACTCTCAGGGATGAGATTCAAGAAAGGAGAAAGGAGAAATGGGGAGGACTTCACATAACTGTAAACTTTACAAATCTGTCTCTGTCCCATTATAGGAAAGCAAATTGTCTGAGTAGGATGATTATTTGGCCAGATCTGGCCAGCATTGGGCTTTCAAAGTAGAAATGTGTTAATTTACACATCAATTACACATTTAAACAATGTGTAACTATCCAAAGGTAGTTCTGTTGAGTACCTGAGGACACTGACTTAGGACTTTGGCATGCAGCTGCCTCATGCCTGACTTAGGAGTATATCTCCCTGTTAGAGGTACACCAGTGCTGTGGACTAGGTGACCATGAGAGAGTTTATTAATTCATTCAACAAGCTACCACCAAGCTAGGACACATGTCATGTACACCCATAACATGCTTTACTTGCACTGTATGTTTACTCACTACATCCCAGTGTTGTGTAACTCCTGTCTTCCTTACTTAACTACATAAATAGCCAGTAGGGCAAAGGCCATGTCTACCTTGCTTACATTGCATTCCCAGTGTCTAGTACAGTGCTGGATGCAGGTAGGCATGCAATCAATATTCTATTTAAAAAAATGAACAAAACTATATGCAAACCTCTGTGCTGAGCAGGTAGGTGGTGCAGATTTGAAGATAATATAACTGGTGGCCAGGCATGGTGGTGCACACCTGTATTCCCAGCTACTCAAGAGGCTAAGGCAGGAGGATCATTGGAGCCCAGGAGTTGGAAGTTGTGGTGAGCTATGACATCCTTACTGTACTCCAACTTGGGGGACAGAGCAAGACTCTAACACTAAAATATGTGTATATATATATATACATATATATGTATATATATAATTTTTAAAACAAGTTCCATGTATGTGGAACTCACAATCTGTGAAAAAAACAACATGATAAACTAGTGGAGCCAAATTTTGTGAGGACAGAAACTTATGCAAATGGGGGAGGTCAACTGAAGGAAAAGAATATAAAATTATAACTACAAAATTAAGTGCCTTGTTTTGGAGGATGTTCCTGGAGTTGAGAGACTTGAAACCTAAGCTTCATCACCTTTACATAAATGAATCTCTGGTGATAAATGGACAAATATACTAACTACTGTGAAATCTCAGAGAATTGATTAGAAATCTTAGCAAGGTAAAAATCAATGATTTCATGAAAGAGGTAAACTGTAAGCTTAATCTTATAGACAAAAACAAAGGAAAGGGATTGAAGGTAGAAAAAATGTACTAAATTGCATCTTGTGTGAAAGCAACAGAGCTCATCTGCAGAGCAGTGAGAAATACCACAGGGCTAGTGTGGGGCTGAGTGAGGAATGCCTTAGGACAGTGGTTCACAAAATGCGATCCTGGGCCAGCAGCATCAGCATCACCAGGAAACTTGTCAGAACTGCAACTGTCAGAGTTACCCAAACAGGAATTCTGGAATAAAGCACAGAAATCTGTATTTTAACAAGATCTCCCTGTGACTCTGATGCAATTAAAGCTTAAAAACTAATGCCTTGGGGAGTGGTGGCTCACACCTGTAACCCAAGCACTTTAGCAGATTGGGAAGCTGAGGCAGGTGGATTGCTTGAGCTCAGGAGTTTGAGACCAGCCTGAGCAAAAAGGAGACCCTGTCCTTACCAAAAATAGAAAAAAATGGCCAGGTGTTATGGCAGGCACCCATATTCCCAGCTGCTCAGGAGTCTGAGGCTGCTGTGAGCTATGACTTCATGCCACTCTATCCAGAGTGTGACACTCTGTCCCCCCCCCCAAAAAAAAAGAAAAGAAAAGAGGAAAAAGAAATATAAAACTAATTGCCTTAGGCTTGGGAGATTACTTAAACATTAGGTGAAGATATTTTAGTTTTACAAATTTAATTGCAGGCTGTTATATAAAATGAAGAGAAAAAAATTTTAATGTATTATGACAGAGAAAGAATATTCTTCTCATCTTATACTACAAAATAAATTACAGATAAACTAAAAGGTTAAAGCAAAAAATGAAACCAGATCTTGAGTAGAAGAAAAGATTACCTTAACATAAGGCTAGTAACAGAATCTGTAAAGGGAAATGTTAGTAGACCTGATTTCACAACAATTTAAAATGTTTGTACAACCAACAAAATTAAAAAGCAAACAACAAACTGAAATGAAATACAAGGGCTGTTAGAAAACTTTCCAGCCAGCCCTTGTACTGTGCAACAGATCTCACAGATGAAAGACTAAAGTGTTTAATTTTAAAAAGATAAACAGACTGTTAAAAATGGGCAAAGTACATAAACTGAAAATGTATACAAAAGAATACAAATGGCCCATAAACACATCAGAAAATATTTAATTTCATCCAAAAATACATGTTAAAATGTAATACTCTATTTTACTTACCAAATTGGCAAAGCATTTTAAAAGATGGAAACAGGCTGGGTACAGTGGCTCATACCTGTATTCCTAGCATTTTGGATGACCAAGGTGGGAGAATAGTTTGAAGGAAGGAGTTCAAGACGAGCCTGGGCAAAATAGTGAGACCTCCATGTCTAAAAAGAAAAAAGATGGAAAAAACTTAAATGTCCATTATTTAACTATATAGTCACTTATAGTGATTCTAAAGTGCCATTAACATTTTTTTTTTGAAACAAAGTCTGACTATGTCACCCTGGGTAGAGTACTGTGGCATCACAGCTCACAGCAACATCAAACTCTTGGGCTTAAGTGATTCTCTTGTCTCAGCCTCCCAAGTAGCTGGGACTACAGGTGCCCACCACAACGCCCGGGCTATTTTTTGGTTGCAGTTGTCATTGTTGCTTAGCTGGCCCCGGCCAGGCTGGAACCTGCCAGCCTCCGTGTATGTGGCTGGCACCCTACTTACTGAGCACAGGCTCCCAGCCTAAAGTGCCATTAACATTTTAACAGCATAAGAAATGTTCCTATTATAGTATTTGGGGGGAAAAATCCTGTTACAAAACAACATCAATAATAATGTTCTAATTTTGCAAGAAAATGTATATGTCTATATAGGTATGAAAACAACAGAAAGATAAAGAGTAAAATGTTACCAGTGACTAGCTCAGGGTTGTGGGGTTATGGTAAACTTTTCTTTTGCTATTTATACTTTTGTCTCCAGTATTTAACAAACCTGCATCTCTTTTAAAAATACTATTATAATACATACACATATTTGGAGATGGGGGTCTCTGTTATATTGCCCTGGTGAGAGCAAAGGGGCTATTTAAGGTGCGATCCTAGTGCAATTAAATTGCAATTCCTGCTCCTAGCAGAGGAGCATCTCGGGCTTCTTTACTAGGAAGATAAAATCACTTTTGTAATCAGGAAAGTACTAAGCTATTCTACAAGTGTGTCAAAAAGTTGGAAAAATGATGATTAAATACCCATAAGTCAATTTTAAAATAAGATTTAACAAACTCTACAACTTGGTATACTCTTGAGATTTCAGGGTTTTATCCCAGCTGCCACTCTCCCTTCAGAGGGGAGGTAAAGGGGACAAGAGGTAAAGGTAAAACCAAAACTGAACTTGAAAAACACTTTGATTTGTGACTATGTTAAATGACGTTTAACCAATGCAATACTCTTCCAAGTGCAAAGGGTTTTTGTTTGTTTGTTCAGTAATCCATTGGCAGGTCTGAAGCAGTGAGAGATAATGTGCATGTTTTCACTACAAAACGTTTTGGAATAAAACTTTATGGTAAAATTTAAATATTTTGTTTGACACAAGGCTATGCACGCGCAAACAGTAACTGGACGGTTGCATGCCACCCCCTTGTGGCTGCCCCTCGTCTGTGTCAGGTACTAACTATAGTCGGATTTTGAAACTTCTCTACATCCTTCGTGCTTTATTCAGCCCATACTATCATTCGTAAACATTCGTTTATTTGGACTGAGTACCAATTATGAAGTCATAAAAACTGAACTTCACAGACAAATCGTGTCTTTCAAATTTAGCTTTTTCTCCTAGGGAGAAAATAGGGAAGGGATTGGGGTAAGGTTTTTGATTATTACTTTCCAGTAGTTGGATTAGCATGTGGTTGTCAGAAAAAGCAGCCGACACGGATAAAAGGCCACCATCGCAACCCTGACTATCCCAGTGATCTTGAACGTGTGATCCACTTAACGACTATTTGAACCTCAGGTGCTTACACTATCAAAATGGATACTACCAGTCTTTACCTTATCAGAAACTCACTTCTCTAATTTGTAAATGAGGACTGATAACCTCAACCTGATGTCAAAAGGATTAAATCGAAACATATGACCACACCTGCAGAGACCATTTTTGAAAGTGTTCACGGATTTATTTATGCTAATTTTTTTCTTCCTATATCTGCTCATTAGAAACTCGGAGTCAGAAAAGGATTTAAATTGTCGAAACCAATTCCCGTATAACTTCACATTCATTCCACCAAAATTTCTTGAGCCTGTGAGTCGGGTTGTCTCTGGATCCTGAAGTTTCAACCTTTCGCCCTGTGGACAAGCCGTGAGTGGTCCTTTGGAAATCCAGGACGCGTTCTTGCCCTTTTTGTCCCCAACAGACAGCTGGTATAGTTGGCGGTTTGACAGGCCGTCTACCTTGCCTGATCTGGACAAGACCATTGTCGCACTTCTCCTGGAGAAGCAGGGTAGGAAAAAGGCTTCTTCTTTCAGGGCGAAAGCCAGAGCTGGGGGCGCGCGGGAGAAGCCCGCTGGGCCGCAGGGCTCGCAGCCAGGGGGAAGGCGGACTCATCCTCCCAGGCCGGGAGGGGCGTTCCCCGCCAGGGATAGGCCTGAAGCTGCGCGGAGGCGCCGGCAGGGGGCGCGGGCCGCCTGGCCAACCCCGGGCGGCGAGCGGGTGGTCCCTCCCAGGCTGGGTTTGCCTGGAGGCCCGCCGCCAGCTGCCCGGCCCCCTCTCTCGTCACCTCCCCGCCCTCTCGCAGGCCCCTGAAGCTCGCGGCGCAGGCGCGGAACACGGTGTAGAGTGTGGCCTCAGAGCCTAGGCCTCGGGCCTGGCGCGCAGGGCGTGGGGCGCGCCGGAGGCAGAGGGGCCGGCCTAGTCGGCGTCCCGGGGCGCGAGGGCCTGAGCTGCGCCGCCCGCCGCTGCGAGACCGCGCGGCCCCTCCGCCCGCGCCGCGCCGCCTCGGAGCTGCTCCAGGACGGGCCGGCAGTGCCCGGGAGCCTGGTGAGTGTGAGGGAGGAGCAGAGGGGCCGGCGCTGCACCGCTGCACAGTACCCAGGCGTGGGGGCCGTTGTTCCGCGGGAGAGGGCAGGGAGACCGGGGTCCTTTCAAACTGGAATTCTGCCTTCGTTTCCTGGCGGGATGGCGTCTCCTACCTCCATCTCAGGCTGTGCCACCTTCAGCGGAGGACACCTGGGCCAGCCGCGGCCCCCTGCCTCCCTTTTCTCTGGGATCTACTTAGCGCCTGCTGCTGGTCGCCGGGCCAGGCGAGGCGGTTGCGAGGCGCCGGGGTGGAAGCGGCTGTGTTCGGGCGACTAGTGCTCTGCTCCTGCGACGGGCTGCGAACGCCCCTCTGTACCCCGCGGGCCCCTGGCCCTGCCAGCCAGTAGGTCGGGCCCCGACCGCGCATCCCGAGTTCGCGCCGAGAGTCGCAGCCGCAGAGCAGCCTTGGGCTCTAATGGGTTGTCTGACACGCTTGTTCCGGTGCTGCTACAAACCCGTTATTGGTTTTGTTTCTAAGTACAGCCTAGGGACATGAGTTATGTGAAGTAGTTTATCTCTTTGCAAAGACAGAAGTCTGTGGTTGGACTGAAAAATAGCTATTTAAATACTCACTGACCGTGTATTAGGTGAAGACTGACTCCAAGTTGGTGACGTTTCACGTGGCATGACATTTTTGGGAATGTAAAACGTACCTGCGTACCTTAGCATGGGAAAAAGTTCTAGATATATACACCGAAATGTTTACAGTGACTTTTCTGGATGAATGGGTTCCAGGTGATTTTAATTTTTGAACGTGTAGTTCAAGTAGGGAAAGGAGTGAATGTTAAGTTGCACATGCTTCAGAATCGTTCTGATAAAAGGATTAGTGAGCAAATGTTCTTATGATGTCCTTTAATAAAAAGCCAAACTTCTTTTATTTTTATTTTTATTTTTTGCAGTTTTTGGCCGGGGCTGGGTTTGAACCTGCCACCTCCGGCGTATGGGGTTGGCGCCCTATTCTTTTTGAGCCCCGCGCCGCCCAAAAGCCAAACTTTTTCATCAGCGCCAGTACACACACACAAGTTTGCTGGAATACAGGCAGGTTAGCGTTGTTTGGACTTGTAGGCATCTCACCATCATGCTGAAAAGGCTGATAAACGTTTGGGTACCTTTCAGCCCTCAGTATGAATGAAACCTTCTTGCAGCAGGTGTTCTTACTCTTCTTACCTGACAGTCTGGATCCAGGACAGCTTGCATTAATTTCAGTGCCACGCTTGGTTTCCTTTCCTTTTTTTATTCTTCTAGTTCTAAAGAGCTTGAAATGTATCCTGACGTAACAAGAGACCAGTTAACACTTTGGGTAGTAAACTCCCTGATACTTGCAGAGTACCTAGAACACAGTGTGAGGCTTTGGGCTGTATAAATTCTGGAAGTGTACAAAAATATTAAGAATAAGTTTTGAGGGGCAGCCCCTGTGGCTCATCGAGTATGGCACCGACCCAATATACCGAAGGTGGCGGGTTCAAACCCAGCCTCGGCGGAACTGCAAAACAGAAATAGCCGGGCGCTGTGGAGGGCGCCTATAGTCCCAGCTACTTGGGAGGCTGAGGCAAAGAATCGCCTAAGCCCAGGAGTTGGAGGTTGCTGTGAGCAGTGTGGCCACGGCACTCTACTGAGGGCGATAAAGTAAGACTCTGCCTCTACAAAAAAAACAAAAAAAAAAGATTTAAGTTTTGAGGCTCGGCTGCTAGAGCGCTGGCTACATACACCTGAGCGGGCAGGTTCAAACCAGGCCAGGGCCTACTAAACAACAATAATAACTACAATGCGAACAAAAAAAGCCAGGCGTTGTGGCGGACGCCTGTAGTCCCAGCTACTTGTGAGGCTGAGGCAAGAGAATCACTTAAGCCCAAGAATTTGAGGTTGCTGTGAGCTGTGACTCCACGGCACTCTACCCAGGGTGACATAGTGAGACTGTCTCAAAAAATAAATAAGTTTTGAAATTTTAGTTATTGTTATTTTTGAATGCAGTGGATTAGGAAAGTTACTCAAGCAATGCTATTCATGTTATTTGGTGAGGGATTTTATAGATGAGCATCCTTCCTTTCCATATCATGGTTATAAGTTTCTTTAGGTGATTCCCTTCCCTTCCTCCCAGTTGATCGCTGTGTAATAACTAGAGGCAAGATATAACTTGCTGGTGGGGTAGTGATCAGCAATGAAGATTTACTAAGATGGCGTTGGTTACTCAATGCCCAGGAGTTGGAAGACATAATTTTCATCTCTGGTTCTGCCATTTCTTATGTTTGTTTGTTTCTTAATTGGTGAAAATGAAGTGGGTTTGATAATAGCCCCTCTATGTATCTTACAGAATTGTGAAGATGAAATAGAACATGGGATAGGAAAATGCTTAATAAACTGAAAAAAGCACCATCTTACTACCTACTGTATGACCATTATCACTAAGTACTCATACATCCCCTGGTGATAAGAAAAGCAGTACACAGGCCAGGTGGGGGAAACATCACAGTGCATTTCTATTTCTGACATTCATACCTGTCCACTTCTTACAGTGGAAAGAACACTAATGTAAGAACTGATCTGCTTGAATTGGGGTGGTCACTTCATTTACATGTTTGTTTCCAAAACCAGAAGAAAGGAGTTGAAAGCAAGAGCTTTGGCTTGGCACCTGTGGCTCAACGGGCTAAGGCGCCAGCCATGTACACCTGAGCTGACAGGTTCGAATCCAGCCCGGGCCCGCCAAACAATGACATCTGCAATGAAAAAATGGCCTGGCGTTGTGGCGGGCGCCTGTAGTCCCAGCTACTTGGGAGGCGGGGGCAAGAGACTCGCTTGAGCCCAGGAATTGGAGGTTGCTGTGAGCTGTGATGCCACCGCACTCTATCCAGGGTGACAGCTTGAGGCTCTGTCTCAAAAAAAAGAAAGCAAGAGCTTTAAAGTCCAAGTTAGATCTTTCTTTGTCCTAACACTTGAGTATTCACCATTGGCTTTACTGGGCCTCTTTTTCTTCGTCAACATGAAGGAGTAAATAATAACAATTTTGAGAGGATGATATGGATTTAAAATCTGATTTGGTGTTTGTTTTCATTATGTTTGCTTTCCTACACCCGAATAAATCAATGTAAATTTATATAGCTGTTTTGGTGTCAAGTTGTAGCTATAGTGTTAGAAGGCAAATACATTTCAAAATATGAAAAAGTTACACATGATCACATTTATCAATATATGCATTTGTTTAGTACTTAGTACATTATAGTTGAAAGAATATTATACTTGAATAGAATACCATTGTATTCTTGAATCTCAGACGTGAGCTAAATTTTTGCTTATAGAACTTATGTTTTACTTACAGGCATTTTTTTTTAGCCATCTGTGGAAACTTCCCAGTAATTTTTTTTCTTCACTCCAAAAGTAAGAATTATACCAAGTAAGTGGAATATTGTGCAACTAATCAGTTAATTTTATAACAGTTCATAGAAACTTAATTGTTATATTGGTTGCTATACCTGCTATGTTCTTAGAATGTTGAATGTGACCTTATAAATAAGAAAAGGATTTTTTTGAAAATTACTTATTTTCTGAGTTTCTATGTGATGAATATTTTTTCTAAAAGCCAGGAGACCAATACACATTTGTGACAATTTTTTTTTTTTAAGGAAATGTACCTGCCTTTAGTTTGAAACCTGTATGAAAATATTCTCAATTGGAGAAAATATGCCTGTGAAACTCTTAAATAGGGTGGCATGGGCATAATGTTTCTTTTTTTTAATAAAAAATAATTTAACATAGGGTTTATTATAATTATCTACTTCTTACAATTACATCAATATTTGAAAAAGAATTTCTCAACTTTAGTAAGAAAGAAAATATAAATCAGTGTCTTGTCTTTAAACTTGATAGGGAAAAAAGACAAATCCAAAATACAAACCAGAGGAATTGTTTAACATTTCTCTTAAATGGTAGATTTTTCAGGCTGGGCATGGTAGCTCATACCTGTGATTCCTGCACTTTGTGAGGAACACTTGTGGCCAGGAGTTGAAGACCAGGCGAGGTAACATAGTAAAACCTCACCTCTACCAAAAAAAAACAAAAAAAAAAACAGGGCATGCTGGTCCACACCTGTAGTCCTAGCTACTTGGGAATCTGAGGTAGGAAGATCCCTTGAGCTCAGGAGTTCAAGGCTACAGTGAGATCATAAAATGCACCCCAGCCTCTGGGTAACACAGTGAGACCTTGTTTCTTGGGGGGAAAGAAAGGGCAGATTTTCACATAGCACACACATTTCTTATTGCCAATCAATTCTTTAGTGAAAAAAAAATTGTATAGAAATCTTAGCATTTATTTGTCATATTAATTTTTTTCATTTTTTTAGATTGAGGAGATATGAATGAGTATCCTAAAAAAAGAAAAAGGAAGACTTTACACCCTTCTCGTTATTCAGGTTAGTGTATACTTAAATCATGTTAAAGTTGGGCCATGGATTAATTCCTATGAAATTTTGTTCTCATCCATTTTCTTATAAATGATTAGATAAGACTTAAATACCTGGGCCAATTTTTAGGTAAGAGAACACTTTAAATAAATTGTTTAAATGTATAATCCTCATTATTTACCATGTACTAGGCATTGTTTTACAGACATTATTTTATTTACTCCTCCCAACTCTGTGAGTTGTAGATATTTAAAATTAGAGAGCCAAGACTACTTACTTAGCCAGCATAATTGGGATTTGCCTGTCTGAATCCCACGCTGTGCTTAACACAACAATAACCTCAATAGAAGATATTTTGCATTATTGGAGGAAAAAAACTTTCTTGAACATTATTTTCAGAATAGCTTTCATTTTGATTGTGTGATTTTAGATCCTTTAAAGTTTCTTTTGCTATCTTGGCAGTATAAGAGAAGGTGTCTTTGTGACTGTTTCTAATACGTATGTGTGGAACAGTCTGAGGTATAACTATTAACCTATCTAGCCTACACATTCTTATATCTATGGAAATTAAGCCTAGTCTCCTGCTTACTGGGCCCTTCCCACACAAAACTTGAAATGACTATATTTGGAAGCCCTCTTAAATGGCTCTTAGACCATTCCCAAGTGTATTAACTTTTCTCTGTAGTGCAGGGCATATCTTCCTGGTAGTTAATTCACTATTTTGTACAGTTAACACAGCATTTATCATATATTTTTATTTTAGGGGATTCCAACTGTAAGGCAAATGTATCCTTATGTGTTTCAAAGTTATATTTCAAAGTGTATAATTTGTGGTTCTTTCAGAACTCAATGTCAGTATCAGATTTGAATATAAAAGCTTTAAAAATTGAGGAAAATTATAATACCATACCGTATTTTCATAAAAGATGCTATAATTAAAATCATGAAAGTTTTTATATGTTAGATAAAGGGATAACTCATTTACTATGCTTACATTTTTTTTTTCTTTTAATGTTCAGACTCCTCTGGAATAAGCAGAATTGCAGATGGATTCAATGGAATTTTTTCTGACCATTGTTATAGTGTCTGTTCTATGAGACAGCCAGACTTAAAATATTTTGACAACAAAGGTATGTCTAATATTTTTGAAAATACTTTTCTTTAAATTATTTTTATATAATGTTATTCCTTATTTGAAAATATGGATGAAATATGGGTTGATGATTTCAAAATAGGCAATTGTTTGAATTTTTTATAGTGTAAGATAACAAAATTTTATTTTTTTTAAGAAATCAGATAAGCAATATTAATTTTTAACATTATTTCAGAGATATAAACAAAAAGCACAACTCCTAAATCCATTTTAGTTGGCTTGGAACTGAGTAGGAACAAAGCAAGAGTGTATAAATTAGAATTGGGAGCATTTATGGTGAAAAGTTAATAACTAGTTTTACACCATGGTCTTCCACTCAGCTCTGTCAGTCTGGAGGACTAATAAAAAGAAAAAACGGGTAATTTGTTTTTTTTCAATCTTGCATCTTCTGTTGACTCCTCTTTTCTAGAGCTTTGGATGAATAATAATTTGGAATTGGGATTGTCTCAGTTCCCTTGAGCTCCTGTTATAGGCATGAAAATATAAAGTGTTAAAAACATGCTTAATATAGATTCAGATGATTGCATACAGAGATGTTTATAGATATATATATATATACATGTACATGGTAGTATATGCCCATTTTTTGCTCTCTTAGCTACAAGAGCCTAAAAGAAACAACATCCAAGTACTGAGCACATTTAGTGCCTAGGTCTTAGTTTCTAATACCTTTCCTTAATGAAAGGAACTAAGGTTCCTCAGAGAAGTATCTGAGGCAGGAAATACACGAGATGAGCATCTTATAGTACTGGGAAATAAAGGAAATACTCAAAAGAAAAATACAAAACGGGCGGCGCCTATGGCTCATGGAGTAGGGCGCCGGCCCCATATACTGAAGGTTGCGGGTTCAAACCCGGCCTCAGCTGAACTGCAAAACAGAAAACTAGCCCGGCATTGTGGCGGGCGCCTGTAGTCCCAGCTACTTGGGAGGCTGAGGCAAGAGAATCGCCTAAGCCCAGGAGTTGGAGATTGCTGTGAGCTGTGTGACCCCACAGCACTCTACCGAGGGCGATAAAGTGAGACTCTGTCTCTACAAAAAAAAAAAAGAAAAATACAAAACAAAACACACTTTATATAGGGTTACACTAAAAGAGTACAAGAGTCTACTGAAAGAGCTTCCAGTAGCCAAAATTGAAACAATTTGTGGAAAATAATGAATTATAACCCAGAGTATAAAATAAATATCCATGAGTCACTATACTGATATAAATGAGTGAATGAATAAGGGGAAAGAGACAAATCTGTGCAGAAAAATTCTAAATGCATAATGTGGATATTCCCCCCCCCAAAGGAAAAACTGTTTCTTAAGTGGGGGCTGTATAGTAATTTCCTTCCAAAGGGTAAAGTGGAGAAAGTGAAAGAGTGACTTTACAGTGGAGAAACCTGATAGCCAGGCAACCAAATCAACATGAACATTGAAATCATTTTGTAGTGTGTACCCTTGATAAGATGTGAAGAAAATGGGAGTTTGCCTTTTTGGCCTACCTTCCAATAAGCTATGATTCCAGTCTAGTCACTGAAAAGAAAACCCCAACAGATTGTATTAGTGGAATATCCTACAAAATACCTGACCAATACTGCTCAAAACTGTCAAAGTCATGAGAAACAAGAATGGTGAGAAACTGCCACAGCCTGCAGTAGCCTCGAGAGATCTAACAAACATAATGTGATATGCTAGCAGGGATCCTGGAACAGAAAAGGAGAGTAGGTAAAAACTAAGGAAATCTGCATGAAGTATAGACTTCACTTAGTTACCATGTATCAATGTTGGTCATTAAATGTAACATGTATTATTTTAATGTAAGATTTTTCTAATAGGGAAACCTTATTGGGTATATGAGAACTCTTTACTATCTTCTCAGTTTTTTTCTGTAGTAAAGTCTATTAAGAAAAAACAGGGGCCAGTGCAATGGCTTACACCTATAATCCTAGCACTTTGGGAGGCCAACGCAGCAGGATTGTTTGAGCTCAGGAGTTTAAGACCAGCCTGAGAAAAGCAATACCCTGTCTCTATTAAAAATAGAAAACTTAGCTGGGTGCTGTGGTGGGTGCTCATAGTCCCAGCTACTTGGGAGGCTGAGGCAGGAGGATCCCTTGAACCCAGAGGATTGAGGTTGTTGTGTGAGGTAGGCTGAGGCCACAGCACTCTATCCTAGGGCAACAGAGTAAGACTCTGTCTGAAAAATGGGAAAAAACCCACATTGAAGCCCAATTGTCTCTTGATTTGAATTTCAGTTTCTCAGTGGTAACTTAAAACACTGGGGCTGGGCTGAGGGAGTAAATGGGTATTCAGACTCAGTAATTTGAAATTAAGATTTCTAAGTAACATCAACAAATATATTTTAGTCCAAATGGGTCACAGAAGCAAAAGCAATTGTTTGGGCAGATTTTCTGTATGACTGGGGAATGTAAATACCATCTCTTCATGACTAAGTTTAGGTCCTTTGTTTCTTGTTGGAGTTAAAAATTATATTAAAAATAATTGGTGCTTTGTTTTATAATTAATGCTTCATGCTTTAATGTAAATAAGTATTCTTTCCTTTTTACAGATGATGATTCTGATACTGAGACATCAAATGACTTGCCAAAATTTACAGATGGAACCAAGGCCAGAAACAGAAATCAGAACTACCTGGTTCCTAGTCCAGTGCTTAGAATTCTAGACCACACTGCCTTCCCTACAGGTTGGGGAAACTAACTGCTAGCATTGACATTTTGTATAGCTTAGTGAAAAATGGTGTATATACTACATATATTTGTGCCCAGTTGCATTTATTTAGCAGGTCTTACTGAAAAGTAATATACTAAGTTTTGTTTTATTCTTCAGAAAAATCTGCTGATATTGAAATTTGTGATGAAGAGTGTGACTCACCTGAATCAGTCAATCAACAAACCCAAGAGGAGAGTCCTATAGAAGTTCACACAGCTGAAGATGTTCCAATTGCTGTAGAAGTTCATGCAATTTCCGAGGACTATGATATAGAGACAGAAAACAATTCTTCTGAGAGTCTCCAAGACCAAACGGATGAAGAGCCACCAGCTAAACTTTGTAAACTTCTTGACAAGAGCCAGGCTTTGAATGTGACTGCCCAGCAGAAATGGCCTTTACTGAGAGCTAATAGCAGTGGCCTCTATAAATGTGAACTTTGTGAGTTCAACAGCAAATATTTTTCTGATTTAAAGCAGCATATGATCCTGAAGCATAAACGTACTGATTCAAAT
>CAUYRH010028444.1:0-12604 GCA_963574655.1 Perodicticus potto
TCTCTCAAAAAAGTATTTTCTTGGCTCGGCGCCTGTGGCTCAACAGGCTAAGGCACCAGCCACATACACTTGAGCTGGCGGGTTCGAATCTACCCCTGGCCCACCAAACAACAATGACGGCTGCAACCAAAAAAAAAAAAAAAAAAAAAAATGGCCGGGCGTTGTGGGGGGCACCTGTCGTCCCAGCTAATTGGGAGGCAGAGGCAAGAGACTCGCTTGAGCCCAGGAATTAGAGGTTGCTATGAGCTGTGATGCCACGGCACTCTATTCAGGGTGACAGCTTGAGGTTCTGTCTCAAAAAAAAAAAAAAAGTATTTTCTTCCCAACTGTTTCTGGAAGTGAAGTTGCAATCAACAGCAACTTCACATACAAATTGTATGCTGCAATGTCAATGACACTGAAGAAAATCACCAACAGCCAATCCCGAGTTACTCAGAGACAGGAATACATTCCCACTCACTTGACACACTTGCTTCAGTAACATCATAAAAGTGGATTATTACATCAGGCTTGTTATCTATCACAGTATCTTCATGCTGTGAGGAAAGTACTGTAACTACCTTTCCTGTCTTTGGAACATAACTTACTAAAGTCACACAGGGAGGGAAGGCAAATCTTACTGTGTCACATGAAGAGTTTTTCACTTATGCTGGCCTAAGTTCTAGAAGCAAATCACTTTTTTTTTCTTTTTTTTGTAAAGACAGAATTTTACTTTATTGCCCTTGGTAGAGTACCGTGGCGTCCACAGCTCACAGCAACCTCCAACTCCTGGGCTTAGGCGATTCTCTTGCCTCAGCCTCCCGAGTAGCTGGGACTACAGGCGCCCACCACAACGCCCAGCTACTTTTCTGTTTTGAGAGGCCGGGTTTGAACCTGCCACCTTCGGTATATGGGGCTGGCACCCTACTTGAACGAGCCACAGGCGCCGCCCAGAAGCAAATCCCTGTATCACTGCAAACAGTACCAATTATGGCCATATTCCTTTGTAGCCAGTCTAAAGCCAGCATGATGGAGGTAAACTTTATGTCCATGGCAATATTTCTTCCAGACATATCCAAATAATAGTTCTCAACCAGTCTTTTTACAATCTCAGAGTCACTATTCTAATTTCTTGGAAGGTTCTGATTTGCCTGCATATAGCACCATCTCCAAAACAGTAGTTTGTAGAAAGAATTACAAAAAAGATTCACTGCAACTCCATACTTTCCAGGTTTAGCTGGTATGTAAAGTCTGAATGGACAATGCCTGTGGAAAGACACCAACACCTCACTGACAGTGACAGACTCCTGAGGATTACAGTAAAATGAGAGCTTATTTATAGCCATATTCCCAAGCTCTGGAACAGAAGTAAATTCATCATGCTGTCTGCAAGCTTCATATGTCGCAGCATCATCAAAACGTAGACGGTTCAGTAGCAGTCACAGTCTATGTTCTGAAAACACAGCATGGTAGACTGGAAAATCCTCCTCACTGAAAAAGATCTCAGATATTGTCTTTATTGTCAGTATACACCACAATTTACAGGAATTCCAATTAGTCCTAATATTTCTTCTTTTACAAAATTACCAGAATTTTGGATATGTCCTTACGTAACTTCTTGACCAATTCTAAACTTGGTAATTATATCCCTAGTTTCATTATCAATAAACAGTTGGAAAGTATCCAGTGGAGTTTTGGGTTCTACCCCGATCATACCCCTGGTTGAGTCCTCACTTCAGCCGACTGTCATCTCCCCTGATCCTTTATTGGCTATGAGTTCTCCATCATTCCTGATGGCGCTGTCCTCTGAGCCACAGGCTGCTCTTTTCTTACAACCGGGCACGACCTCCTTCTCTAGGGTTCTGTATTTGTCATTTCTTCTAGTACAGCAGTTCTCAACCTGTGGGTCGCAACCCACAGGAACTGTACTAAAGGGTTGTGGCATTAGAAGGTTGAGAACCATTGTTCTAGTCCATCATGATCATCTTCTCCCCCTCTTCACTTTATTCCTCAGAACGAATAATTTCACATTTCATCTCTATGAATTCTTCTTGCTCACTATCTAAACTAGTGAAAATGTCCTCATCATTTCCTTCAAAATCTGACACTATCAGTTCATCTATCTCTGCTACCAACAAATTATGTTGCCTCTCTGCCATATATGTGTCTGTATCATGAGGAAAAAAATGTCATCACTTGCCATGAATGATTTATAGAATTATCAGACATTCTGTATTGTCAGTCATACATACCTTGATCTTCACCAAACATAACTTCACTGCTCCCTAACTTCACCATGAAAAATACTTAGAAAATCATAGAGTGCTGTCTTTTCTTGGAAAAGGGACCACAACTCATTTCTGTTGCTAAATGTCAAGAACTGCTGATCCAAGAGTTCTGACATGCAAAAGTTCTCATAGACAGGTGGCTGAGAGCCTGATAATAAAAGTCACAAATGGCGAAACCGCCACATAAACAAATACACAATACGAAAATCTGCCCATAGCAGATCTCGGCGCCCATAGCATAGTGGTTACAAGCGCTAGCCACATGCACCAAGCCTGGCAGGTTCAAACCTTGCTTGGGCCAGCTGAACAACGACAACTGCAATAAAAAAATAGCCGGGCTTTGTGGCAGCACCTGTGGTTCCAGCTACTTGGGAGGCTGAGCCAAGAGAATCACTTAAGCCCAAGAGTTTGAGGTTGCTGTGAGGTGTGATGCCATAGCACTCTACTCAGGATGACATAGTGAATTTCAAAAAAAAATAAAAAAATTTCAGTGGGGTCAGTCCCTAACTATTGGTGACTGTTAACAGATAACAAAATTACAGCTAGACAAGAATAACAAGTTCTAGTGTTCCATAGCACTGTTGGATGACTATAATTAACAACTTACTATATATTTTCAAATAGCTAGAAGAGCAGATTTTGAATGTTCCCAACACAAAGAAGAAATAAATGTTTAAGGCAATGAATATGTTAATTGCCCAAGATCAGTACACACAGTGCACATACATCAAAACATCATGCTATGTCCCATAAATATATACATAATTGTGTATATATTTATGTGCCAATTATATATTGTGTATATAATTATGTGCCAATTAAAAATACAGAAGAACCTCCTTAGCTGACCACCTTCCTACATTGACCACCTCCTTAAGTTGACCTGATTTTCACAGACTGGACGTGCACTATGTATACACAATGGAAGTTCCTAATGCTGACCAGTTTATTATAGTTCCTTGGGTATTCAACTTGCAGAAGTTCTGCTGGTAATAATAAAAGCAAAAAAAAAAAAAAAAACAAGAAGGAAGGAAGAAAAGGGAAAGGAGGGGAGAGAATGGAAGAGAGAGAAGGGAAGGGAAAGAGAGGAACAGAAAGAGGAGAAAGGGGCGGAGACAGGGAGGGGAAGGAGCAGGGAGAGAGAGGAGAAAGGGTGAGGAAAAGGAAGGAGGAAGGAAATGGCAGATCTATTCTTGTACCAAAGGGCCACTCCTAGCTGTCTCTCAGATGTTAGCTACTATGGGCCAAAGTCACATGCAGGTTGTAGTTTTTATTGTCTCCTAGCACAGAGCCCTGCAAGAGCCAAAGGTTTCTCACCATAAGCTTGGATCTGTTTCCTCACCGCAAACAGAGCATTTAAGCTCCCTTATCCCATAATGAACTGGCTTTCTAGATGCTCCTGTCCATTAAGTTTGTGTCTCTAATTCCACTTACCTGTCAATATACATGTTTGCTTTCTTTCTGATCCACAGAGATGTTTATCATATTTTTGAAAATACCCTTTATATTTTTTGGTTTTAAAAAAAATTTCATTATTTATGCCTCTGTGTTTGGGGAGGGAAGATCCTTTGTGAACTCACAATGGCTATCTTGATTAGAAGTCCATGTTTTCCTCACATGAAGATTTAGATTTATATATAAAACATACTAGTATATTTAATAATATCAAACTAAAATAATGTTAAAATTTCAGAGAAAATAACCATAGATTAAAAAGCTAACTATAATTATGCTAAATACTCTCAAAAAATAAGGTAGGCTGGACACAGCGGCACATGACTATAATCCCAGCACTTTCGGAGGCCAAGCCAGGAGGCTCGCTTGAGGCTAGGACTTTGAAACCAGCCTGGGCAACACAATGAGATTCTGCCTCTGCAAAAGTGTTTCAAATAAAAATTAAAAAAGAAAAATAAAGTAGGCTTGTGTTCTTCAAAATTTAGGAGAGCCAATTTAAAATCTTTTTAGAGTCAATATAGCTTTAGTATCCTACAAACTAAAGGCAACATTACACCAAGAAAGAAAATCTTAAAACTGTGGAAAGACTGTGGAAGCTAACAGCTGGGGTTCAAATCCTGGTTGTGTCACCAGTAGGTTATGTAACTTCTCTCTGCCTCAGTTTCTTTTTGTAATAAAACTTCATTTTTATAAGTGATAATAATAATAATGGCTATATCAAAGGTTAATTATGAGTACTAAAGAAGTTAATATTTGTATTCAGTACAAACTAGGCACACAGTGATTACTATATATACATTTATTAAATATAAAATGTTACATTAAATTTTTACATTCATATAAAACATACAATATTAAAATTCTGAAAAATTACATTTTCATAATTTATAATATGTTCAGGAACTAACATTAAAAGTAAATAAGTAAAAAGGTGTATATGCTATACCTGTTTAGTAGTTTTATGAGTGCCTTGAACCGTCCTTTTAGATTTTCCACCAGTTTGACATTTAGGTTTTCCTTCAAGACATCAAATAAATAAATAAGTACATATACAGAATGACAAACAGATACTATAAAACAGAACTATAGGTAATTAGATATTATAAAACTAACCTATACAAATCGCTCAGGCATACTAACACATCATCTCCTTCCAGAGAACACAGAACAGTACAGTCCATTCATGGTCAATATGAACTGATGCAAAGAAAGCAAAATTTCCAAATCCCTGAGACTTTTATTGAACAGCTTGCTCAGAAAAGAAATAAATCAACTTCTTAAAGAAGTCAGATACTCTAATAATTTAAAAACAAGGTCAAGTTCCTGGTACTCCTCAACTTACATACAAGTCTAGAAAAACTTCTTTGAATTTGAATTTTATTTCAACAATAATAATAAAACAACTTTTTATCATATAAAACCCCAATAAATAAAAATTAGATTATCTGATTTATAAAATACACGGTTTTAATTTTGAAAAGGGAGGTTTTCAGTTCATCTTTCTGCAGTCAGATATATTTTACTCACTTGTTCTTTTTGATAAGACAGACACCACTATTTTGTGAACACTATTCTTTTTTTTTTAATTTCAGATTAATGTGAAGATACAAACAATTAGGTTACAATCCTTGCATTTGTTAGGTAGAGCCCCTATAAATACTCTATCATTAACAGTAATTCAAAACAGAATAGACTCAGCACCTGTGGCTTAAGCAGCTAAGGTGCCAGCCACATACACCTGAGCTGGCGGATTCGAATCCAGCCAGGGTCCACAAAACAACAATGATGGCTGCAACAAAAAATAGCCAGGTGTTGTGGCAGGCATCTGTAGTCCCAGCTTCTTGGGAGGCTGAGGCAGGAGAACCACCTGAGCCCAGGAGGTGGAGGTTGCTGTGAGCTGTGATGCCACAGCACTCTACCCAGGACGACAGCTTGAGGCTGTCTCAAAAAAAAAAAAAAAAAGAAGAATAAAATTCTATAACATATAAAAAAGAATTTTCCTTTCTACAAAATAATTTTGGGATGAGGTCCCCTAAAACAGTCTGAGTGAAGTGAGCCTATAATACATAGGTAACTACTAACAACTTATCTGATGGATGTGGGACTATCTCACTGTTCTCTCACAAGGCAGAAAACTCTCCTACCCTGCCTAGCCCTTAATTTATGCTTTTATTATGTGGAAAAATGTATCAGCAGGTTTTCCGGAATATCCAGCAGAAAAACCAGCTTAGAAACAGAAATAATACAAAGAAGAGAAGAAAACATTTTTAGAATGAAATTATTACCCTCAGAAACATTTGAGCTTATGTTGTAGCTATAAAGCAAAGACAAGCTGCTAGTAAAAGAAATAAACATACAAGTGGCAAAGTTTTAACAATATAAAATATTTCTTATCAAAACCTATAAATGTTGGCCGGGCATGGTGGCTCACGCCTGTAATCCTAGCACTGTGGGAATCCAAGGCAAGTGGATTGCCTGAGTTCACGGGTTTGAGACCAGCCTGAGCAAGAGCAAAAACTCTTCTCTAAAAACAGCCTGGCATTGTGGCAGGCACCTGTAGTCACAGCTACTTGGGAGGCTGAGGCAAGAGAATCACTTGAGCCCAAGAATTTGAGGTTGTTGTGAGCTGTGATGCCACAGCACTCTACCCAGGGTGAGAAAGTAAGACTCTGGGCTCGGCGTCTGTGGCTCAACAGGCTAAGGCACCAGCCACATACACCTGAGCTGGCGGGTTCAAATCCAGCCTGGGCCCGCCAAACAATGACAGCTGCAACCAAAAAAAATGGCCGGGCGTTGGGGCGGGCGCCTGTAGTCCCAGCTACTTGGGAGGCAGAGGCAAGCGACTGGCTTGAGCCCAGGAATTGAAGGTTGCTGTGAGCTGTGATGCCACAGCACTCTATCCAGGGTGACAGCTTGAGGCTCTGTCTCAAAAAAAAACGAAAAGAAAACCTATGAATGTTAACATTCTTCCTTGTCATCATTATTATAGCTATTTATAAAGTTCTAATTCTCTGTGCTTATATATTTATTATTTTGCAATAAGCACAAATAAAGCTTTAAAATTATACTGGTCATTTATTTTATATGCTTATATGAAAAATCAGGTTATGTATAGATGTGTGATTTATATTTTCTTTCCTTTTATGTTTTCTGAGTAGAAATGATGTTAATAAAAATACCTTTAGACTATTTTTTATTCTGTATAACCCATGGAAAATGGGACAATAAAATTTCATATAAAAATATTTATAATTCATAGTAACTATAAAACATTTTTATGTTTTATATTTTTACTTTTTTTTTTTGAGACAGAGCCTCAAGCTGTCACCCTGGATAGAGTGCTATGGCATCACAGCTCACAGCGACCTCCAATTCCTGGGCTCAAGCCAGTCTCCTGCCTCTGCCTCCCAAGTAGCTGGGACTACAGGCGCCAGCCACAACGCCCGGCCATTTTTTGGTTGCAGCTGTCATTGTTGTTTGGCGGGCTGGGGCTGGATTCGAACCACCAGCTTAGGTGTACGTGGCTGGTGCCTTAGCCCATTGAGCCACAGGCGCCGAGCCTATATTTTTACTTTTATAGTAAATAATGTTGGTATGTATTTCTATCAAAGAAATAAAGTAGCAGTGAGCTTCTTAAGGAAAGACTAGCTGGTAAGAGGTTGAATTTTGAAAGATAAATTCAGCAGTGCCTGTAGCTCAGTGGGCACACAAACACCCATGCTGGTGGGTTTGAACCCAGCCAGGGTCAGCTAACAACGACAGCTGCAACAACAACAAAAAGAAAATAGCCAGACATTGTGGCGGGAGCCTGTAGTCCCAGCTACTTGGGAGGTTGAGGCAAGAGACTCGCTTAAGCCCAAGAATTTGAGGTTGCTGTGAGTCGTGACGCCATAGCACTCTACCCAGGGCAACAGCTTGAGACTCTGTCTCAAAAAAAAAAGATTAATTCAACTTTTCCCTCTATTTGATAGATTTTGTGATTCAAAATAACTACTCTCTACAAACAGCCAGGAACACTAAGAAAAAAAGCTACAGGGGAGGATTGGCTCAAGCAGATATTTTAAAACACTGTAACACCTCTATATTTAAAACTGTGTGGTACACACACATGAATTAGATAAACAGGCTAGTGGAACAGAAAGAATATAAGTCCATATGGAAATTCAATCTACAGAAAAGGCAGAATTTCAAATAACTGAGGCAAAGACAGACTTTATAGTAGTGATGCTGGTACAACTTGTTAGCTATAAGGAAAAAGACAAAATTAGATATATTCCACACACTTCATGTAAAAATAAATTACCAATGGATCAGAGATCTAAATGTAAAATAAAAGATTAGAATTTTTAAATTTTAAACAAAAGTAAATTAAAAAGAATAAAACACGGGCAAATTCTTATTTAGCTTAAAACATCTTGTATGAGAATGTTCTCCAAGAATGACAAGAACATGTCCAAAGGAAATAGAAGACAATTTAAAGGGTCTCCCCACTTGCAACCACCACCTTCCTCGTCTCACAATCCCTGGCATTCTTCCTTTACAACTTGGGACTGGCAGAATGGCTCCAGCCAAGAAGGATGGCAAGAAGAAGGGCCATTCTGCATCCAGAAACACACCATCAACATTCACAAGCACATCCATGGAATGGGCATGAAGAAGCATGCCCCTCAGACATTCAAAGAGATCCAGAAATTTGCTATGAAGAAGATGGGGACTCCAGATGTGCACACTGATAACCAGGATCAATGAAGCTATCTGGGACAAAGGAATAAGGAATGTCCCATACCATAGCTGTGTGCAATCATCCAGAAAATGTAATGAGGATGAAGAGTCACCAAATAAGCTCTATACTTCGGTTACCTATGTATCTGTTACCACTTTCAAAAATCTATGGACAGTCAACATGGATGAGAACTAACTAGTGATTGAGAGATACATCAAAGTTATAAAACAAAAACAAAACAAAAATAAAAGGTCTCCCATGAAAACAAATCTGGAAGAATTTGGGCATCGAAATAAAGAAATAGATTATAATCCATTAAATATCTTAAGAAGCCATGAGTCCACACAAATTTAAAATTAATAAATATATATAAATACACAGATAAAAGTCAAGAAGACAAGACAAGGCTTGTCTTTACATTAGAAGGCTAACTAATAAATGTGGAAGGAATGATGGAATTAGCATATCACCACTTTGCAACCACCAGAGTAATAACTTAATAAGCCAAGAATTATCAATGGAAGGTACAAGCAGTGTGTGGACTATTTCAACAGAAACAATATTTATATTGCCTTAAACTATTTTAATTACAAAGGAAAACATCAGTTACCTCACAGTGGAGAAATTTGGCAGATACCACCTTAACCAACTAATCAAAGTTAAACTCACTAATAATGAGTTAAATAGATACCATAAGCCTTCTCTGATGCAGTGAAAAAAGGATACATCATTTCTACAGAATTCCTACCAAAAATATAAACTTGAATCTAATCATGAAAAGACATCAGAAAAACCCAATTGTAAAGAATACTCTGTAAGCCCCTAGAAAATTTCAAAGTGAGGTCTCCATTAGGACACTCCAACCCCCCGTTTTCTGTACCCTTGTTCAATCTTCTATACTCCCAGAAACACTGACTTCCTACTATGCCTAGCCAATAACGGGGGAGGATTTAAGATAGAAGATATTTTTTCCTAATTCAAATAATAATAATGAGAACTAAAGAAATTCCTTTTATTTTCTAAAACAGTATATTAAATTATACCTAATCATTGTAAATAGAGTTAATTTTTAAACCTTTTTTCATTTTTACAAGAATTAAGAGAAAAAAATCTAAATTTCTTACAACTTTTTTCTAATTTCTTACAACTTTAAAACAAAACCTCTAATGTGCCTGCCAGTCATAACAACACAAGAAATACAATTTCATTACAATCTGAAAGAGCAAAACTTTTGTAAAACCATTTGCATATAAAAGAAATAAAAATTATTTATTTAATATGTACTAATTTGCCCAAGAGTTCTCAGTTTTCAGTCTGTGTACATTTAGGACTAAATATATCCTTCTAATTTACAACAAAACATTAAACTAATTTTTTTAATACATACCATCATCATCTTTGCTTTCTAGCGGAACGCTCCAAGCTATCAGGTTTCTTGCTGTACGACCCTCCTCTGCAACTATTCTCCTTACTTTGTCATGACTGTTGGAGCGCTGGAATGAAGCCTATGTTTAGAAAAGAAAATATTTATTAGATACTTGATTAGTCACCATATAGGATATATTTAACAAAGTTATTATTTCTCACACTTTCACTGAAAGAAAACACATAAAACTCATTTGGGATTTAAAAGTTTGTCAGAGAAAAGAAAGTCATGTCTTTTTTTAAGTCTAAAAATAACAAATTTTACAACTTGAAAAATAAGTAATTTTAAAAATAAATGCAATGTAAGTTGTGAAAAGGATTTCTGAGGAGCACAAATATCCTTATCAGCACCACCCCTACATTATCAACAGGCCCAAGTGTGAAAAATATCACTTTTTACAGACATGCTCTATGTAATATTTCTACTGAAAACTCTCTGCAGCATAAAATGTTTTAGAAAATCTTTTTTTCATTTCCTAAAGATAGTGCTAAAGTCAATCTCCTCTTCGTTAGTTACACAATTTTATCTCCATGTTATTGGGATTTAAACAATAATTATTGTAACAGACATTTAATTTGCAAATTTTAAAACTCAAATCACTGCATACAGTATGTGTAATGCTCTAGCCCCACTCAGCCAGTATTGAAAATAACACTAGTCTACCCAGCAAAACAAAGACCTCGGGTAAATTGGGAGCCAAGTCCAGTAAAATAAAGGAAGTTACCTCCCCACTAATGAATGCTATGTGAAAATAGTCTATTTCTATGAGAAGAAAGTTAGCCTAAAGTAGCCATATGAGCATGAGGACGCAGCTTCCTTACCTAACCCTTAACTCCACATGGGCAATATGCCTCTTTCTGAAACAAGTTCACCACTAGGCCCAGGCCAAACCCAGGCCCAAGTATGGGGTGCTTTCATGCCCTCTTCTAGTCCTTGCGGCCCACACTTTCAGCATTCCCGAATCCGAAGGCAACAAACACGTACTAGGCAATGTAGTTATGTGGAAAGCACTATGAGACTCTCAGGAAAACATAAAGAAATACAAGGTATTGTACTTATCCTCAAAATGGTAACAACCCAAATAAATGAATCAAACATATAAGAGCAAAAAATAATACATGTACTAACCAGTAGTCTCCAAAGATGTTCCCCTCCCCCCTCAACAAACCACACCAGCTGGTGTTCACGCCCTGTGTACTCCACCCCCTGTGAATCTGGCTCTCTGACTTGCTTTTTTATGAATGCAATAGAAGGGACACAGCACAACTTCTGAGTCCCAAGAAGCCTCCACCTGGAGTTCTTTGGCCAGTCACTCTTAAAATCCAGCTGTTATGCCATGAGCAGCCCAAACCACAAACAGAGAGACCACACATATGCAGCACTCCACTGTGACAGTCCCTACTTGACAGACAGCATTGCCTACTGTGTGTGAGCCATTCTGGACAATGCCCCCCTAGTGAGCCCGCAGATAACTATTATCCCAGCACCCCACTCAAAAATACGTCACGAGAACCACCCAATCAACTCACAGAATGAGGTGGTAAGAACTCTGTGTAGGCACATTAATGTACACTATACTTCCCTGGATCTATCTGGATAGAGCTATTTTTTAAATCGTAAGATTATATTGATATTTCTGAGATCCATTGTACACCACAGGGTTCATTTTAGCCTTTCTCTTTCCTTATTTGAAGCTTCTTTCTCCAAAAGAAAGAAACTCAGCTCTCATTACCCGAAATGTTTACTTCTTTGTTAAATTCTTATATATACATAGTTTCATAATTGCAAATCTATATCCCTGAGAAACTCATTTACTTGCTAGATTACAGCATTTATGTACAGTTCTTGTTTTTAGCCTTACACCATACAAAGTACTGTTTGTGAAAATCATTAGTTCTTCTGATCCTCACCCTGGAATATGTTACTATGTGCTTTCTGTTTTCCATTCTCTCCACCCACTGGTTGACTTTAATTACTTGTATATTTGGGGAATATGTGAAGAAAAAGCAAGATATTATTCTCGAGTGAAAAAACTTATTAATTTAATGAGTAAGTATGACTATGGGAGAAGAAAAAAAAATCACTACAGTACACTCTAGAGCAGGAGTCAGCAAATGTTTTTTACGAAGGACCAGATAATATTTTTTATTTTAGGCTTTGCAAGCAACACAGCCTCTGTGACAAACGCTCAATTCTGCCATTTTAGGTGAAGCATCCATAAACATATACACGAACAGGGGTGGCTATGTGGCAAGAAGTTAGTTGCAAGACGAACAGAAACATACTACTTTTCATTTTGAAATAAATCCAAATTATAGAAAAGTCACAAATTAGCACAAAAAACAAACAAAATACCCTAACACTTGAGAATAAATTGCAGTTATGACACCTCTTGCTGGTAAATACTTCAGTGTGTTTTGCCTGTATACCAGGATACTCTCCTATATAACTATCAAAATCAGGAAATTATCACCAACACATAATTATTTTCTAACTTACAGAAAAATTCCACCAGCTGCCCCACAAATGTCTTTGACGGTATAAAACTGACAAAGGATATACATGTCAAATCTATTAAGAGTAGTGTATAGGCGGCTCGGCGCCTGTGGCTCAGCGGGCTAAGGCGCCAGCCTCGTACACCTGAGCTGGCGGGTTCGAATCCAGCCCGGGCCCGCCAAACAACAATGACAGCTGCAACCAAAAAATGGCCGGGCATTGTGGCGGGCGCCTGCA
>CAUYRH010028447.1:0-14448 GCA_963574655.1 Perodicticus potto
TAAAAATACTAGAAGAAAGTGCAGGGAAAACTCTTGAAGGAATTGGCCTATGTGAATATTTTATGAGAAGGACTCCCCAGGAAATTGAAGCAGCATCAAAAATACACTACTGGGATCTGTTCAAACTAAAAAGCTTCTGCACAGCCAAGAACACAGTAAGGAAAGCAGGCAGACAGCCCTCAGAATGGGAGAAGATATTTGCAGGTTATGTGTCTAACAAAGGTTTAATTTAATAACCAGAATCCACAGAAAACTCAAACATATTAGCAAGAAAATAACAAGTGATCCCATCTCAGGGTGGACAAGGGACTTGAAGAGAAATTTCTCTGAAGAAGACAGGCGCACAGCCTACAGACACATGAAAAAATGCTCACCATCCTTAATCATCAGAGAAATGCAAATCAAAACTACTTTGAGATATCACTCAACTCCAGTAAGATTAGCCCACATCACAAAATCCCAAAACCAGAGATGTTGGCATGGATGTGGAGAAAAGGGAACACTTCTACACTGCTGGTGGAATGCACACTAATACGTTACTTTTGGAAAGATGTTTGGAGAACACTTAGAGATCTAAAAATGGATCTGCCATTTGATCCTATAATTCCTCTACTAGGTATCTATCCAGAAGATCACAAATCACATTATAACAAAGATATTTGTACCAGAATGTTTATTGTAGCCCAATCCATAAGTGCTAAGTCATGGAAGAAGCCTAAATGCCCATTGACCCACGAATGGATTAATAAATTGTGGTACATGTATACCATGGAATACTAGGTAGCCTTAAAGAAAGATGGAGACTTTACCTCTTTCATGTTTACATGGGGGGAGCATGGAATGTATTCTTCTTAGCAAAGTATCTCAAGAATGGAAGAAGAAGTATCCAGTGTACTCAGCCTTACTATGAAACGAATTTATAGCTTTCATATGAAGGCTATAACCCAACTATAGCACAAGAATATGGGGCAAGGGGCAAGGGAGGGGAAGGAAAGGGAGGGAGCAGGATGGGTGGACAAAGGGTAATTGGTGGGACCACACCTACGGTGCATCTTAGAAGTGTACAGGTGAAACTTACTGAATGCAGAATATAAAGGTCTTAACACAATAACTAAGAAAATGCCATGAATGCTATGTTAACCAGTTTGTTGAAAATATTTCACATTGTATATGAAACCAGTACATTGTACCCAAGGATTGCATTAATGTACACAGATATGATTTAATAAAAAAAAATTAAATTCAGACAAAATATGTGAAATCATAACTTCATACTACCCAAGAAATGAAGGTGTCTATTGTAAATATAACTTTAGATTGCTTTACTTGTATATCCTTAGAGGAAAGTGAGTAGTCTTACATTTAAAATATGCATTATCAAGAGGTAATATGGCATAGTAATCAGCTTAATGAACTTTGAGTTTTTATTTTCTAATTCATAAAAAGTAGAGTTCTCAAAAATTCTCATAGGAAGAAAAATGGAAGGTAGAATCTTCCTACACTTTGTCCTTCTGAGATGTAGAGAAAATATTTTTATATTTCTGCAGACTTGAGGCTTACTGCATGAATTTATTGCAAAATAAGACCCTGGGCTTAGAGCCACCCTTGGGAAGTTAATTTACAACTGTATGAGTAGTGAGAGAATTCCAAAGAGATTCACCTAACCGTGGAGGAGGTTTATATTTATATTTCATGAGAGGATGAGGTGCAGAAATTTGTAAACATCTCTAGGTTAAAAAAGCTGGAGACACAGGAGGCTAATACAGCCCTTGGAGAAATACATGTACATTGCACAAGATTAGAGTGAGAACCCATGGTCCTTTCCATCTGATCTCCAAGGACCACAGGGTATTCCCCCTCCTTTCAGCAGAGAAAAAAGGAGAAAGTCACCTGAAGCAGAACAAGCCCATTTTTCCCCTCTTTGGCTACATGTAGAAGACCTTTTTCATCAAATTTTCATCATTTTGTTTACAGGGGTAAGAACTGGTTCAAAAGAGGACTGACACAGAAGTCATCGTGATCATCATCACCGTCGTCATCATTAACACTATCTTACTTATCAATGACTAACCTTCTAGGTCCAGAAAGCCTTCTTGCATATTCAGAGTAAAATTAATAAAGGTGAATATTTAAAAAAAAATAGTCACACTACAGTGAACTGTTAAGATCCTGAAGGAACTAGGAAAAGAAACTTTTATAAGTTAAACCAATCATGCTACTAACAAACCCCAAATCTAAACTCTCCAGCTATATAGTTCTTTTGTGTTTAATGTTTTACATAATGTTAAAATGGAGGATAAGTGAGGTAATAAAAATACCAGATGTAATTAGGTACAAAATTACATCAGTTATAGCTTCTGAGAATAAAAACTATAAAGGACATTCTAGAGAGCTTCATGAATGAGTGAAATCAGTTACTTTAAGGAAAAAATGTTAGAGAAAAAAATTTCCTAGTATTTTAAATTATATGGCAATAAAAAATAGACTTGCATGTATTTATACACATAAATCCTTGATCAAATTAATCTAGATTTGAACTAAAGTCAAAAAACATATATTATCCCCCTGGATTCAAGTTACTGATTTACACCATAGATTTCATAGAATGTCACAACATACACAAAATTACGACGACTTATGTAGTTATAAGAATTAAGTTTATCCTATCGTTTCTGTGGTTGAGAGCAATGTTAGGTCTCTGAAAACATATGAAATCCTTCCTTATCAATTCCAGGGAGTCTTAGTCATTCCCTTCTCTGTTAAACCACAGAATTATTTTGTACACTTGTCTCACACTTGTTTTCTCATAGGATGAAATTATTTCATATTTCTTTCCCACTGGGCTGAACCACCACAAATCCCTGGCACAAAACAAATGTTCAATAATGCTTATGAATGAATATAGAGTCTAAGAGGCATTTATATCCAAGACACAACTGGAAAATAAGCTATAGTAATACTGATAAGAAACTGAAACTTGAAAAACAATAAAAAAAGGAAAGCTTCAAGACTTTCCTTTATGGATCAGTCTATGGCAACTCCAGTTGGGTGAATATGTAGTAAAATAAGACAAACACAAATAGCCACGCAAGAGGTTGGCAGTTGATAACTCAAACCTTGACTTATATAATGAAATATAAAGAATGCATGGTCATTCAGTCGTCCCTCTTTGTGGCTGAGGGCTAAGCCTATTGCAGCAATAAGGATGGAACTGGAGACTATTATCCTAAGTTATCAAAGAATGAAGAAACAAACACTGCAATTTCCTATTAAATTGAAACTCACTGATGAGCACAGATATGCACAGAGGGAAGCAAAACTCAATGGAAATCGAGCAGGGAGGAAGGGGGAGCAGTGGATGAGTAGAAACCTACCTTACAGAACGATGAGCACTGTCTGGGTGACAGACGCAATAACCATGAGTTAAGCATTAGTAAAGCAAACAATGTTACCAAAAATACCTATACCTCTATAATTATACCTCTATAACACTTTGAAAAAATAATAATAATAATGGCCGAGTAAATCAGTCTTTCAAACAGATGAAATGTAGAAATAGTAACTTCAAAATTTCAGGACGTATTACTTTGCATGAATCTGCACACTTAACACAACATTTAAAGTGTACTTGCTCAAAGATTATTAACTTTATATTCCTTCTACCAGACATAATATTCAATTTATCAGTCAAGGTATAACAAATTTTGAGTTTTACCATACATCATTTCTCAAAATAAAAGTGGAAATCAAGCTCTGATTTCAAGGCGCACTACCAACTTCATACTTTGTTAACTTGGATGTTCTGTAGATGTGTTTGGTAATTGTGGTAATGAGGCAATGTGGAGACATTAATTTATTAAATTATTAATTTATAATACTTAGAATGAGAAATGTACACAGACAATAGTACACAAGCTACAAAGCACAACATAATTTACTCCAATTTGATAGATTTATTGTTGTTTATTTATAAATATTCAGAAATGTCTTATCTTTATGGAAATATTCAGCTGCCAACCTTTTTAATTATAAAGCTCAAATACTTGAAACTAATAATTAAATACGGATGTGAATAAAAAATCAAATATACTACAAATCTTCATCATTTTATGTGAAATTTAATACTACACTTCCTTTTTTAATTTTTTCTAATTTTTTTCCTGAAACTTGATATTCTAAAATGAAATAAAAATTTTAAGAGCACACAATGAACTGAAAGTACTATTACATAAATCCTTTTGACTCCCTGAATACCTTTAACTGGATCTAATTCCTTTCCAATTACTGCGTATAATAGCGTATTTATTTAAGGATTTCTAATTTATTTTTAAGCTATTGTTTAAAATCTACATGAGAATACAAAAGATAACAACAAGTTCACTCTCTAGTTCGATCAGATCCCAGTTTTGTATCACACTTGCTGGAGATTAATATTAATATTCAGATCGAGATTCAGATTAACATTCATATTCATTCATTCATATTCACATTAATATTATTAAGAAATAAATATTGCAAAGCAAGTTAAAGTTTCTTTTGTATCCTTTTCCATCTCTTTCTGGTTTTTCTCTACTTAGAGCTAGCAAATATTCCCAGTGTATAGCATTCTCACACATATATGTGTACTGCATATATATATATCTGTGTAATAATAGAGTGTGTTTTGCAAGTATTTATACATTTTATAAATAATCAAATCACTGAAAATTCTTCTGAGGCTTTAATTATTGCCCAGCCTTGAATTTTTACATCTACATTTATCCTCTATGCACATACACACACAGTTGGTTCTTTTTAATTACTCTTTGATATCCTACTGATAGCATATTCCAAAACTGATATTCCCCAGCTAATGGGCCTTTATATTATTTCTAATTTTTCACTGCTACCAAAAGGCTATACTTCTATGTCTCCTTTAGCAAAGACCCAAGTGTTTCTGTAGGCCATGCAGCTTGTAAAGATCCAAAGTTCATTTTGTCCTCAAAATTCAGTCCAAATATGATAATCTGTTGCATAATTTCTGTTTTGGTTTACTAAAAGATAAGTAGTTAAATTCTGACCTTAACATAATTGCTCTCCATTTGTTTATAAACGACTATATGCCCTCATGAGGTAACATCTTATCTTGTCAGAAAAACACTACAAAAACACAAAAAAGGCACATAGTTTAGAAATATAAATGAAACCTGAAAATTTACCTTTTAAATGTAAGTAATCATCTTACTTTTTAAATGTAAGTATGTAAATTTATTTTTAAATGTAAATATGTAACTTAAAATAAAAGGGCTTTCATATTAAAAGGGCGTTATTATTTATTTATTCAGTTAAATTCTAGAGGTGTTGTTATTGTTGTTCTTTTGTAGAGAGACAGGATCTCACTTTGTGGTGGCCCAGCACAGATTGCACGTTGCACAGATGTGATCATGGCTCACTGTAACCTAGAACTCCTGGGCTCAAGTAATCCTCCCATCCTAGACTTGGAGTAGCTAGAATGGCAAACTTGTTCAGCCATGCCCATCTAATTTGTTTTTATTTTTTATAGACATGGAGTCTCATTCTGTTACCCTTGAACTCCTGGCCACGGTGATCCTCCCACTTCAGTCTCCAAAAGTGCTGGGATTACAGGCATGAGACTCAGCACCCAGACAAATTCTAGAGCATTTAATGGTCAAGGAAGATATATTGCCATATCCCTTTCCCATTCACAACCTCAGTTCTTATTAACACTTACTCTTCAATATACTCAAAATCTCCAACGTATTGATTTTTTTCTCTCTAACAAGGCCTAAGTCTTTTTTCACCTGGCTTAAGCTCCTACTGGGGCATCACAGCAGAGAATCATCAGGAAGGCATAACTTCTTTGCACATTTGTTTTCATCATTCTTTTACTCTGAATACTTAATCCTACAATCATTTACAATTAATCCTTTCTGGTATACCCAGTTCTTGAAATTACTCAGTTTTGTGAATGGGCAATATTCTGAATTGATGTTTCTAAACTGAGATTGAAATTGCAGTGCTACATATTGATTTTTTTTTTTTGCCTGTTATCTACAATTATTTCTCACAATTTTTCTTCTTTGTCTAGCTCCCTATTTTTTAATTATCAGACCTCATATATTGAGAGATGTAAACTCTGCATGATATTCTAACTATATATAATGGATGGTTTGCATCTTGTCTGCGTCACAACCTTAATTAATCCCCTCCCGGATCAGGGGATAAGACTGCCATACTTTTATTATTTTGTATTTATTTACTTTTACTTTTGTATATTTTAAATCAAAGTTATATTCAAGCCCCTCACCCAGAAAGTGTTCCGTGTCCAATGCTATGTACCCACTGGGTGGGAGTTTACCCATCCCTTCTCCCCACTGCCTTGAATTTTTACTAAGTTTTGCTTCCATGTGAGCACTAGAAGGCTGATCAACCAGTTCCAATTTGGCATTGAGAACGTGTCGTGTTTGTTTTCCAGTTCTTGTGATATTTCACTTAAGGAGAATGGTCTCCAATTCCATCCAGGTTATTATGAAAGATACTAGAGCACAATAGTCTTCCACGGTATACACATACCACATTTCATTGATCCATTCATGAATTGATGGGCACTTAGGTTGCACATCTTTACTCTTTGTCTTAATGCTCTTATCTCTTGTGATTGTTTGATAATTTAGCTCTCCACTAAAGCTATCTATATGTCACTATGAAATTTCTGAGACAGACTGTGTTATGGTCCATTTTTTAGCTTCCAAGAATGGTTGCCCAGCCTATCGCATCCTTTCTGATTCACCTATACACATTTTAACTTGTTCGGCTTATTGGTGTTGCTAAGAGGGCTTCATTTATTTCTGTCCATGCAGATTTTATGTTTCTTGCTATCTCAAAACTTTCATAATGACCAACATATTCCAATCATTTTTTTTTCTAATACTGGCAGCTGTTTTTCAATTTCTACACAGAAATAGAAAAAAATAAAATTCCTGATAATTATGTTCCCCTTTAGCTATTGTTCAATTTCTTTTCTTTCCCTTTCAGCTCCATTTATTTGTGGTAAGAATAATGTTGAATCGGTCAAACTCTGCCTACCTGTCAACAGGCAATTATTGAAAACCTTTCTCATGTTTTTCTGCGCAATGCCTGGGGACACTAAAAAAAAACAAGATAGACGTGCGTTCACGGCACTATGGCACTTCAAGCTCTATTTTCTCACTTCCCATCAGTCTTTAACCTACTATAATTACGTTTCTAATCTCAAGTGCTCCACTGAGTCAGCATCACTCTTGACCTCATCACCAAATCAACTAGATCTTTTAGTATTTATCTTCTTATCTGTTTCTTATGCATTTTGTGACACTAACCTGACTTGCAAGTCCGAGCCTTTAAATTTTTATAATCCAAAACTTACCTTGTTCTCTTTCTGACTTTATCAGTACCTTTTTTGAGATTCTCTGTCTCAATCCTCAAGCTAAAAGAGGACTTTTCTTCAGTTATTGGTTCTATTTGCATACTATTTCTCTTTTCACAATTTGAGGTCTTCAACTATTAACTAACATCACTTTCCTGTACTGAAAATGTGATAATTATTTACACATATTTCTGTTTGGATAACTTCAAATTCCACATGTCCTCAAATGAATTCATTATATTTTCTCATGTTTTTGATCTGATTTGGCAGCTCCTTCATCCTGTTTTCAAATCTTGTTCAACTTTATTTCTAAGTATGACTTCTGTGTTACTATTTCTCTACACTTGATGAACAACACATCCTAGACCCAGAGTTACGTGAGTTATCGCCTAACATAGCTTTGTCATGAGAATATCTTAGTTGAAACTCATTATTTGATCACAACAGAATACCATGTAAAAGTTTCCACAGTCATACATTGTTTATTGTCTGAGCATTAAACTTTTAGTATGATAGAAAAGTCCTACATTACCCAACCCCCGCAAGTATTTATTTCACTATATTTTTTTCCTCTAGTTATTGCCTTTTTCTTTACTCTTTAGTCTTTTATAAAAATAGATATGTAAATTTTATATACCCACTATAAAATTTTTCAAATTGCTAAATAAAAAAATAGCATTGCTCAAAAGAAAATTAGGAAAATGTTAGCTAAATACATTAGAGGAATATGCTTTTTGAAACATAAATGTTAGTAAAACTTGAAATAATACAAGGAGACAAACGAAGCTTAGATTATTCTATAACAATTTTAATCTCTATAGAATTTCTATTGAATTTAATTCATAATCTTAACCAGAATAATTTTTATAAACTATATTTACTATTTGTTTATTAAATTCCAATTAGGGCATGAATCTTTCAAGAAAAAGTCTTATTTTAGAATTTTTTATATTTATAAGAAAAGGTGTATAAAGCAGATATCAATTTTGCCACCTCAAAATTCGCAAGGAGGAAATACTCTAATATCTATATTAGATAAAATAGCTATCATTATCCTCTCTGATCTAGACATAACATAGAATATAAAGGGAAGAAAGAAAAAGAGAAAGTATTGAATAATTATCCATTCCCTTTCTTCTCACTAAACAAATTAACCACAAAATTAATACACATATATTTATCACTAATTAAACTATATCAAACATTACACTTTGAAGCTACAACTTTAGAAGAATCCTTTAAGAAGACAATGTCTTGCGCTTTTGAGTTTATGAAAATTAAGACATCTATTTTATACTATTTTATTTATTTTTTGAGAAAGAGTCTCACTCTTTCACCCTGGGTCGAGTGCTATTCTTCAAACTCTTGTGCTGAAGGAATCCTCTGGCCTCAGCCTCCCGAGTAGCTGGAACTACAGGTGTGAGCCACCACGCCGGGCTAGTTTTTCAATTTTTAGTAGAGACGGGATGATCTTACTCTTTCTCAGGCTGCTCTGGAACTCCTTAGTTTAAGCAATCTACCCTCCATGGCCTCCCACATGCTAGGATTATAGATGGGAGGCACTGTGCCCAGCCTGGAAGTTAAGACTTTAAACAAAAAAGCCTGTGCGAGTCATTGCTGTACCAACAGTTGAGTCCTAAGTACACAGTATGCATGCTAGCCGAATGATGTGCATACTCATAACTCTGGCTCAAACTGTATAGAAGCAATTCATGTACCCAAAACACTTACACCCCCAAAATGTACTGAAATAAAATAAAATTAAAAAGTTACATGTTATTGACAGACTTTCCTAAATTTTAATCTGTTGAGAATAAAAAGTGATATTAAATGTGTATTTTATATATTATACATCATCAATTTGTACTTCATTCTGGGGTTCTGGCATTCAGGTATGACTGAATATTAATTTGTTCAAACCATCAGACTTTTGATATTTGGCCAAAATGTATAGCTGGCTTACTTCCAATATATCCAGAAATGAAATTTTATAAGTTATTACCAAATTACTCTCCTAGGTGACTTTATCAATTTGCATTCCCAGAGTTTATAAGAGCTTCAATTTCTGTAAATTGTTATCTACTTTATAAGGATATAGTAAATTGTTTTGGTTTTTTCTTTTCATTCTTGATTCTACTAAGTTAAGCAGGTTTTTCTTATGCATATTGACTGCTCTAGTTTCCTCTTCTGTCCCTGCCCATAATTTTTCCTTCAGGCTATTCATTTTTATTATGATATGTAGGATTAATTTCTAGAAAGTGTATAGTTTACTGTCATATAAACATCTCCTTCTAAAATGTCCAATCTTTGTATATAACAAGTTTTGCTATAGAGAGTTTTTTTTCCCCTGTTTGTTCGATGATTAATGACCAGAACTTGGTCAGGAAAACAGAAGCCACATATATTTTATGAGTAGCTATGATTCAGTACAAGAAATTAGAGACTTGGAAATCCAGGAAGCTACTGCCACATACAACCACCTGCTGCTACCACATTCCTGCCTGAGGTTTCTGGTGGAAAATAATGGCTCTGGTGGAAATAATGGCTAATGAAAGATACCTTTCATCTCTCATAGGACTGTGTTTCATTGGCAGACTCTAACTAGAGATCTGAGTTAGCAAGAGAGTTTGGAAAATGTAGTTGCCAGGATTTTAGTTCTTACTTTTCAATGAAGCGCTTAGATGGGCAGGAATGTTATTGACTGTTGACAGATTTTTTGCCTGTATGTCTTGTTTCAGAAATCTCCTTCTACCTTAAAGACACAAATATTTTAGGCCACATTGTTTTCCTAAGTATCTTAAACTAAAACCTAATGATGCCTGTTGCTGTATGTGAAGAAATTATATTCAATTGTCAATTTACATTAAATGTAATTGACAAATACATAGAATTTAATTAAAAACTTTCTTTAGTATTTTACTTTGAATACTTTGCCCTATATAGTGTAAATTCATCAATACTGCCTTTATTTCCTGGTTAATTTCAAGATTTAAAGAATAAAAGAAATGCCAGATATATCTGTTAACTGGTTTATAGGACATAGAGCCCACATAAAGCAGCTTTGTTGCTTCCTTGTAATTTTGTTATTTTCTACTTGGACTTGCATTAAATAAATTATATAGAAAGAATATAGTTAGAGTTAATTGGTCATCTTATTATTTTTCACGGTTAACATTGCCAACAACACAGTGGTAACTAAATTAAAGTACTTAAATAGGTTAAATTAGCATGTATTTATAAGGCTAGTACACAAGTAAAGGCATCACAAATTAGCTAATGCTTATCTTTAATTTGAATATAAAATTTGAAACAGCACTGTTCAATGCAGATTATTGAATTATTTTAAGCAACAAATCTGGAAGGCTAAGAGATCCAAATATATTTAAAAGCTTGCCTTTGGATAATGGATATTTCTTCAGTGGCTGTTCTAGGAAACTATATGTTCAGAGGAAGTAACAAGAGAACATCTGAGCCTAGAGGTACAGACTAATAGCTGGGCAACATGGATATTTACTAGGTCAGCTTTTGATAAGAAAATACTGTAATCCATCAAAAAGGTACAGTTTGGCTCTATAATGGATGGTTGTTAAAAATACTCAGTTTCTTTTTTACCGAATGAAAGTTGGGAACTACAAATGAATAGAACTAAAGGAATCTGTAGTGAAACATATATTTAAGAAATAGAGTTTAGAGACTTCATGAACAACTTGAAAGACAAGAACCGACTCATTTTCTGCCAGTAAAATTGGGCAATAAAAAAGTATTCGGATTCTCAAGCATAAAAGGAAAAAAGATTCTTTGTGAGGAATTTCTTTGAATTTCTTTAACATTAAAAAAACATTTTCTGGTGGTGCCTATGGCTCAAAGGAGTAGGGCGCTGGCCCCATATACAGGAGGTGGCAGGTTCAAACCCCGTCCAGCCAAAAACAGAAAAAACAAACAAACAAACAAACCCAAAATTTTCTACCTTTACCTGGATAGTTTAAAAATATTAAATACATTGAACTTTAAATATAAAATATCTAAGACTTGGGTTGGGAGGTAGTATAGTATAATGGTTAAACACATGAGTTCCATGCTGGGAGCAGTAGTTCATGTCTGTAATCCTCAATCTCTGGAAGGCTGAGGGGGGCAGATTGCTTGAGATCAGTACTTCCAGACCAGCCTGAGCAAGAGCAAGACTTGGTCTCTGTAAAAAATTGAAAATCTAGCTGGCTGGAGTGTCTGATGCTTGTAGTCCTAACTACTTGGGAGACTCAAGCAAGAGGATGGCTCAAGCCCAAGAGTATGAGGTTGCTATGATGCCATAGGTGAGGTGTATGATGCCATAGCACTTTACAGCAACAAAGAGAGACTCTAAAGACAGAAAGTGAAATAGGCAGAGGCCCTCAGTTCAATTCCCATTAATATGATAAGCTTGGAAGTAAGATAACTTTTCCACGCTTCATATTTCCTCCCTTTCTCCCCAGAGATAATAGTATCTCTCATAGCATGTCCTTAGTAGGGGGCATAGATATATTAGCTATTATTATTTTTAAATCTTATATAAAATGTTATAATAATGTTAAAGGTCTCAGCATGGTTTTCAAATTAAATCCAAGCCCCATACTATAGCCCACATAGCCAATGTCTGGTTTTGAACTTTATCTCTCATTTTGTTCCATTTTACTTGCTCACTGAGCTCCAGTCATACAACTCAATCTAAGGTGGCTTTTAGGCATCTGTACTTGCCAGTCTTTCTGCTTTAAACCCTCTGCCCCCAAATTTGTATGTGATTGTCCTTCTTTTTGAGGCATTAAGTTAGGTGACAGTTCCTCTTGAGATGGAGCCTCTGAACACACTAGCTACAGTAGTCCCATCTGCTGTACTATCTATTCCATGCCTTGCTTTAAATTAAACGTAACGCTCTCTTGAATTTTGTTCATGGGTTTCTTTTCTGTCTTGCCACACTAAAGAGTTGGTGCTTCTGGACAGAGACTCTGTCTTATTCACTGTTCTCTTTATCCTCAGAACACATACATTTCACTGAGAAAAGATAAAATTTAAAACTATGACAGGATGAATTATTTCAATAATAAATAATTTACTAAGTTCCAGTAGAAAAGTAAAATAGAAGATATTCCAGGTCACCAAATAGAAATTATGTCCCTACACTTCCTCCTTTATAGAGAGAGATAGTAACATATCCCATTTTAGAAGTGTATTCTTGATATGTGTCCTGAGAGAGTAAATAGTTTAGTCAGAGTATCCTATTGGGTATTGCAGGATTCTAGTATGAGGTTCTCCAGAGCAGAATGATGTTTCAGAAAGAATACTATATTATAACTTTAATTTCTGATCTGTTCTCTCAACTGTAGTAGGAAATGGTAATTTTCTCTCACCTTAATCCCTTGTATTCTCTAGCAAGGACAGGTGTACCTTTAAGGGTTTCTATTAAAGGAAAATAAACAACGGATTTGTGTTGTATAGAGCCCTGAAGATTTTCCCCCTTTAAGTCCTTATTTGGGGCCAGATTCAGATTTCTCAAGGGTAAGAGTAACTGACAGCCATTGTTTTGAGAAGAACAAGGAAGAATGTCTTGACCCGGTGAAGATGTTGGATTGTGGCAACTCTTATACGTAGCCACTGTTGAAAAAAGCAGTGAAATTCTTTAATGATAGTCAAGATCTGATTAAGTTTATCACACAGATATTTTTACATTTAACCAGTATATGCATCCACACTTTAATTGTCTAATCAAACCAGAGTTGACTGAAAAAATTATTTTAAGAAAGGGGGCTATCCCTCCAAAGAGACTAAATGAGATTTTTCTGTTGACAACTCCAAACACAAGCTGAACACATTTAATGTATTTTAGAAACATAAAGGAATGGGAATATCTCCCTCTCCTTCTCCCTCCCTATATCTATCTATCTGTCTGTCTATCTATCTATCTCTCTCTCTCTCTCTCTCCAATAAAATGTATATATATATATATATATATATATATATATATATATATACATTTATTTTATTGTTGTGATAAATCAAGAGAGGCTAATGATTTTCTTAGCACAGTCAGCAGAGCTAAAATTATTAATGATGGGTGAACCAAATGATTTTCCTTTCTAAGCACACAGGAGTCAGGAGTCTCTTGGATTTTATGATACCATTAGTCATGAACAATGTATCAATGCAATATCTTTGGACTTAATTTTTTTTTTGAATATCTGTGACAGCTATGCATTGTAGAAAGCACTGAAAATTATCTTCTCAATATCGCTTCTTCTCTTCTTTCTTGCTAACAAAACCCTCATTTTGTTTGCAGATATAAGCTAACCATATCAGATAATGTAAAATGATGATCTATAGCTGAACCAATGATTTAGTCTGCCACATACTTAATCTTACAGCCTATTTTGATAGAAGATTAAGACGTAACCATATGGCCCAGCTTTGAACAAAGAAAGATAAAGGACTGTCCTATGGTGGCTCCTAGGAATGAGTTTACATTCTAACCAAAAGGGCATATATAGTTGGAAATACTCATTTCTCCTTTTTTTCCAGCTGAACATGTGCTGACAGTAGCCGACTTGTTGACTTTGTTGAGTAGTTGAATCAAGCTCTACCTATTCTATCTCTCTTCATGTTTTCTTATGTGAATTAAATTAATCCTGATTTTTTAAGCCAAAGTGAGGTTATTTGTTACTTGAAGCCAAAAGCAAAATTTCATCCACTATATCCACCAGTCCATTTGCTATTCCTAGCAATTAAATAATAAATGGACCAATAAGACAGCTGAAGTAAAAAAATGTTTTAAAAGCCTGTTCTAATGTATTTCTTCATTTTACCTCAGGTTAATGCAATTATGTATACCTAAAACTAAAAATAATCAGACAATAGAAAGTGTATCTAAGTCAAAATAATAGATAACAAGATAGAGTGTGACATCATTGATAGGGCAGATGTCATCAGATATAAGGTAGGTCATAAAAGGTCAATTTTTTTCTGAGATTAGAATTTTGAGAAGAACCTGGCCATGCATAATTAGTTTAAAATGACTT
>CAUYRH010028448.1:0-12876 GCA_963574655.1 Perodicticus potto
ATGAAATGTTTTCCCATCACAGTGGACTCTCAAGCACGTTCTCCACGTATGCGGCGTGCTAGCTGGATGTCTTTTGGCATAATTGTTACACGTTTGGCATGGATAGCACACAGGTTGGTGTCTTCAAAAAGGCCAACCAGATAGTCCTCACTTGCCTCCTGCAAAGCACCAATAGCTGCACTCTGGAAGCGCAGATCTGTCTTAAAGTCCTAAGCAATTTCTCGCACCAGACGCTGGAAAGGAAGTTTGCGAATCAGAAGTTCGGTGGACTTCTGATAATGTCTCATTTCACGGAGTGCCACAGTACCAGGCCTGTAGCGATGAGGTTTCTTCACCCCTCCAGGAGAGGGCGCACTCTTGCGAGCGGCTTTTGTAGCCAGTTGCTTCCTGGGTGCTTTACCACCGGTGGATTTACGGGCAGTCTGCTTTGTACGAACGAGCCATGGTATAAAGACCTCCCTATTTACCCCCCTTCTCCTTCGGCTGGAGCTCGGCGAGCTAGAGGCAGCGCTGGCGTTAGACAGCGACGGCGGCGCGGCGGCCAGCTTTAACTTTCTATGGCAATTTTACCCCTCCACATTAAAAACAGCTTTCTGGAAATTTTTATGGGAATCCCTTATATATCACACTGTCATACATCAGATAATTTATCTTCCAAGCGTATATCTTATGTTTTATCTTTACAGAGTTCAAAGCCATGTCCCTCCTTAGCATCTTTGCCTCTGGAGAGGACTTTCATAGAGAAGTGTCCTCGTCCCTCCAGAGTCACATAAGTGAAGCCTCGTCTGGTCTCAGTGTTCGAAATCCTCCTTTTCAGTTTGTAAGGCTTGCCTGGATTCTTAGGGCACATTCCTCTTCTTCTCCGATTTTCAGAAACTACCCACTTCAGTCCTAATTTTGTAAAACCAAGCAGTTATGCCCAGAAGGTGACAATGAGGAGGGACCATACGCTGTAGACTGTGGGTTTGTTTAGTTAGGGAAGAATAATTCCAAGAAGGTGCCGAAGCTTCTATACTCACATTTTCTGCATTCTAGTATAACCTTTCATCTTGCAGGCTCTTCAGTAGTGAGAGAAAAATGCCAAGAAATCGCTCCTAAATTCCATGAATTCAGAGGTGCTATACATAAGCTTTAAAAGTGCAGAATCTTAGAATTGGAGAGGTGGAAAGAGCTTAAGAAATCTGGTCTTCTTCCTCATCTGTTTGTTAATCTCCTCTGTAAGATTCCCCAAAACTGGCCATCTAGCCATTGTTGTTTGTTTAAGATTCTTTAAAGGATAACGATCCTAATTCTAAAGCTTCAGTATTTCTCAAAGAATGCTCTGTAGATAGTCCGCATCAGGAACACCTTGGGCACTGCCAAAGCTGTGGTCCTCAACTCCTCCCAACCCACAGGTGCAGACCAGTACCGGTCTGTGGCCTTTTAGGAACTGGGCTGCACGGCAGGAGGTGTGCTGTGGGTGAGCGAGTGAAGCGTCATCTGTATTTACAGCTGCTCCCTAGTGCTGGCATCACTGGGCTCTGCCTCTTATCAGATCAGTGGTGGCATTAGATGCTCAGTTTATAGTAGCGTGAACCCCACTATAAACTATACATGTGAGGGATCTAGGTTACACGCTCCTTATGAGAATCCAATGCCTGCTGATCTGAAATGGAGATGTAATGCACTCCAATTATCCTGAAGCCACCAAATCCCCACCTGGTCTGTGGAAAAATTGTCTTCCATTAATCTGGTCCCTGGTGCCAAAAAGATTGCAGACTGCTGTGCTATGAGATCCTGGTTTCTACACTTAGTGGGGAGAATCTTAGAGCCTAGGGATGCAACCCAAAGCTCTGCAGCCCCATGTGGTCTTTATACATACTCCAGTCTGAGACTGCATCCTTACAGGGATCAGACAAGGCAGTGAGTGGACCGACTGCCTCTCCACAGTCACCAGGGTAGGAGAAGGCCTTCTTGTGTCTTGTTTATGTTTGCAGGCATTTTTCCATGAATGTGGTAAAACAGCTGTTACAGACCTGACCCCAACATTTTTTTCCACATCACATGCAGAGCAGCCAAGAGCATTACTGAAGCTGGCAAATGCATAGGTTTCTGCTTCCTGATGAAGATGAAGAAAAGGAGCCCCTCCCTGGATCAAGGAGAGGGAGAATAAGCAGAATATTATTATTGCACTTGGTACTGGTGAAATCACGTTCCCAGACCCCTGGCAGTATATCGAGGCAAACACAGTAAGGGAAAAAGCTTGAACATTAATGAAAATCTGGAGAAATGCACTTATTAGGAGGCATAAATAAATAATTCTAGGCTATGGGGAGCATATAATAGCTAGTTTGTTCAAAGATAAAAAGCATGGAGGTGGAAAGATAGATCAGAACTCAGGAAGTCAAAAAGAAAAACGTCGAAAGGAATTCAGACACAATTCAAGCTATCAGAATATGAGCCTTGGTAATAACTTAACCATTTCAACCAAAACAGACAGCCTAGTTTTAGAGTGAGGAGGTCTGTTCCATGTTTAGGCAGCCGTGCAACTCTCCCCTTGAAAGAGGCTCATGTTGAGCCTTCCAGAAAACCACGGAGACACTGAGCTCAGTGTACAAAGTCGACTGTGTTGAAAATGTAAGAGCCAGAAATGACACATACCTAGAAAATGACCAAAACTAACCGAGGCAGGACAGAGAAATCCATTCTTCTTTCTCCTACAAGGGAAAAAGTATCAAACTACAGTACACCTCTCTTGATCTCCTCCCTCCCCCAAGAAAAAGCTTCAAACTGGAAATCAGAAAACCTAGATTCTAATCCTGGCTCTGCTGTGACCTTTATGATTCTCATGACCAGATTTAATATTCTGAGACTAGATTTATTTACCTATATAGATTTATTTGCCTATATGAATTGAGTGTCCTGGCTGAGATTGAACTTTAAAACTGGTGGGGTTTTTTGTTTTTTGCTTTTAGTCTCTACAAGTGAATATTTATTCATCTTTAATGTAATCTGTTTCTTTGTTTTAGGAGAAAAACCCACCAGAAGGGTTTCTTTTAGTTGCACAAGTACAAGGCAAGTACAATTAACATACATGAGGTATTATCCTGGTTTAGTAAAGAAATGGATGATTGTGTAGGTTTGGGCCTGACTTTTGTCTTCACGTCCCCTGTGAGAGAGTGCACGTATATGTGTGTTTACTTATGTATTAATAGTAGGGAAAGAAAACATTTTTTTTGGACGTATATAAAACATTTTTTGGGGGACATATATAGAACACAAAGAGATCTCTTGTTTCTTTTTATTGCTGGGACAAGTTTTTGCTTATAGATGATGAGTAGGAGTGTTACCCTAGTGGGAGTGCTAGGTGGTGGTGGTGGCACCTTGGAACCCAATTGACTGCAGAAGAAAGTTGGTTGTTATCCCAAGATCACCCCACATCCTGAGGCTCAGCTGGGTAAAAGCAATTTAGGTAGAATTAGGAGTGGACATACTTGGCCTGGATGATGAACGGATTGCTTAACAGACTTATCCTCACAGTGGCAGCAGTAGGTTCTTTAAGGAAACTTCAGCAGTAGTGGACATTGGCAGGAGGAACTCCAAGTAGGAGAGGAAAGACTTGGTCTGTCTCCTACACAGAGGCACCCCTTCTGTGACTCTCAGAAGTAACAGGGAGACGCCTTCCAAGTTGGTGAGAGTAGTGTGCCATGTACACTTACCATGCAAGAATTGTGTCTGGGATGTTCCAGGCAAACTTGCACAGGCTTGGCAGCCCCTTTCATTGCTCACTTGCTGCCTGTTAAACAGTCCTGAGCAGCGCAGAGTTGCCTTAAGAGAGCTGGAACTCGGGGTCAGGATGTTTGACACCCAGATGGGATGGTTTTGCTCACCTAGCATCTTTAAATTAAGGTAATTGTTCCTCTCTCCTTAAGTTCTACTAGCTGCTACTTGGTTACTTCCTCTATTGTAACCCACTTAATCGTGAAGGGAATGACATGTTTCCATAGGCTTATCTTATGGAGGTCTCTAACCCTACCTTTTAGTGCAGTGCCACACTCATCATACACATTCAGTCCATAGACGTGGGGCTTAGAGACCTGGATTTCCATGTCAGTACCATGTTACCTGCAGAAAACTATTGATCCCTCCAAGCTTCAATTTCTTCATCTGAAAATGTTGATAATAATGCTGATGTCATGAGGTTAATTGAATAATTAAATGAAATAATGAACAACACATGCCTGGTATAGAATGAATGAATAATGATGAGAGTCATTGTTGTTAGCAACAGGAGTTGGTTGTGTTGAACATGGTTCAGAGAGAGAATCACTAAGGACTGTGGCTGTTGCACCAGAAGAAAGGAGTGAATACTTTTCATGTATCTACCCTATTGAAAATTTTTTCCATGCTTGATACGGTGCTCAGAAATAAGGGAAAGAGACAGCGATAACTATATGGACCAAGATGTGGCTCATTATGGAAGAAATATAATTGATTTTCTTATCAACATAACTAACAATTTAACCACCTACAGCAAACTTGATCAGCACCATTATATACTAAATGTCAATATTTTATATGGAAGGCAATCTTAATCCTTACTTTCAGAACATACCATTAATATTGCTAAAACATGTTGATACTTTTTTTTCTTTTGCAGTTTTTTGGCCAGGGCCGAATTTGAATCCACCACCTCTGGTATATGGGGCCGGCGCCTTACTCCTTTGAGCCACAGGTACCATCCATGTTGATACTCTTAAAACCATGCCCCTATCTTCCATTAGAACTGAAAGCTTCTAAGATACCATATATTTTACTTTTTAAACAGATTGTCTGGAAAATTATTCTCCATATAATTTTCTTATTAATTGTGTTCGTTGAGCATTATTTAATAAAACATTCATGAGCTTCTACATGAATATCTTATCTAAAGGAAAACAAAAGGACTTTACTCTCTCAAACTCTCTATGGCCCCTGAAACTGATTTACTCACCATAAATTAGAAATGCTTCTGGTTATAATGACATGTAGTTCTTATTCTCACCAGTATCTTAAAAATGTCTAATCCCAGGATCACAATAAATTAGTAAATTAATACAAATTGGCTCACTAAACATTTTGTCAAGAAGGCAATTTTTAAAAAAGTAAATATTTTAATGCGTTACCATGGCATGTGAGAGAACAGAATTTTTCTTTTTTTTTCTTTTTTTTCTTTTTTGCGGTTTTTGGCCGGGGCTGGATTTGAACCCACCACCTACGGCACATGGGGCCGGCAACCTGCTTCTTTGAGCCACAGGTGCTGCCCAGAGAATAGAATTGTTTGACCCCCAGATAGGATGGTTTTGCTCATCCTGCATCACCTTTCCACTTCAGGGACTCCAGAGACTAACATATAAATTCTATCATTCTCCTTTCATTTTAGGATTGACAATCTCTTGAAATTCAGGTAATTGTTCCTCCCTCCTTAAGTTCTACTAGCTGCTGCCTGGTTATTTCCCCTAGTACGGCCCACTTAGGGAAGGGAGTGACATGTTTACATGACCTGTCCCTCACTGGAGGGCAGAGGCTTATCTTGTCTTTAATCCTACTTCTTGGCACAGTGCCTCATCCATAAGTACTGAATAAATAGCTAAATAATACTACCATTTCAATTTTCCCTTGTATATGATTCCTTAAAAATGATCTTTGGATCATGAGGTAGAATGTGACTCCAACTTTAGGTAGATAAAATTCTAAAGTTGTGCTATTCCTAAGGGGAACGGTTTCTTATTCTGTCACAATATTAGGAAGATCAATGTCAAACCGCCAAACTATTCCTCTCGAAGCTGCCATCCAAAGAAAGCCTTTATATGCAGAAAAAAAAAAAAAGATTTCCTAATTCTTCTGACTCATGGAAAGACAGCTGGCTAGAATTAGTTTGATGACGCTGAGAGGAGATATTCTACCTTTCCCCCCACATATAACGTATTCTTGAATCTGGTCATTGGGGAGGGGGTCAAAGGTCACTCAGCCCCTTGGAGGACTGATGGGGCGTGTTGTGCTTCCTGTAGAGAAGGTTCTAAGTGGCTCTGAAAGGGCTGTCTAAGTTCTCGCCAGGTTTGTTCCACACACTGGGAAGTGCGTGGGAGTCGTGCTAGTTGTCACAGTGACTGGGCAGGTAAGGATGAAGGAGAAGAGATGCTATTGGAATTTAGTGAATTGAGACTAGAGAAGCCAAAATTTCCTGCCACGTGTAATGCCATTAAGAAAAGCAAAGAATTGTCCTGTCCCAAATGTCACTTACATGACTTTATGGGGAAATATTTTCCCCCCAATAAGAATTGTGGAAAACTGGGCTGGGCTTGTTGAAACAGAGGATTCTACAAAGGACGTGCCTGGCCCCCGTGGGTTTTGGCAAGCATGCTATTTAGGAACTCTTCTAAGCAGTGCAAATCTTTTCTTTCCACTCCACAGGACAGGGAGACAGCGTTGGCAGCCCCTCAAATGATAGATTTGAGGGACACCAAAAGACCCATCATACGTGTGGCAATCTCTACCAATAGGGCCATGCCTATGCATTAAAATATGGTCTCTAAAAATATAGGTAGAATGTAATACGTTATTCAAAGGGATAAGACTAGGGTGTACTTAGTTTTAGCATGGATTACTCTACCAGATTAGCTAGCTGTCACTTTGGCAACTGGCCTCTAAGAAAATAGATTATAAGCAAGTAATTTTGATAGGCGCTTAATAAAAGAAGGAATTGAAAAGAGGAAACTTCTGTAGGTGAGTCATGAGAGACTCTGAGAGACCACCAGAGGTGCTGAAAAGAATTGCAAAATAGGAGAGGGGAGCTACACAATTTGTCCTACATTCTATTCATTTTGTTTCTGGTATAAGCTTTCTGAAAAGAAATATTCCAATGCCAAAATAACCTTATTCTTTTGAAGGCACAAATAGTATATTTTATTTGCTGAATTCCATGATGCTTCACACAATGAATCCTCAATAAATTTTGACAGTTAAAGAATCACAAAAATACTGTATCTTTGATCGGCTTGCCAGAAAGCTACCAAATTCTAGGTTCAATAGAAGATACACCCACTGGTTTGTTTTTTGTTTTAGGTTCACAGTATAATTTTTATGAACATGAGCATGCAAGTTATTTTCTTTTAACATGAGGAATGCTCTAAAATGCTCTAGGTATTTCAGAGGAAATTGAACCTGGGTAAAAATGAAGGGGACTTTAAACTCCACGTCAGCACTCTGTATTTGAAAAGATTAGGCGGCTTTCTGTTATTTTTATCGAGAACTACAAATTTTGAGATTTAAAACAAAGCAAATAAAAACAATCTTGTTCAAATGATAAATGACCACGAGTCACACTGAAACTTTGGTATTTTACTCACATAATATGAAAATAGTAATAATAACAAGATGATTCTTACAAAGTTATAAAGGTGAAAAAGATATTTTGTTTCATTTTGCATATTATATCTCAAATGTTGAGCACTTACAGAAGATGAAGATTTTAAGCTCCATGTTAAAAAACTATTGCTGGCTCGGCACCTGTTGCTCAATGGGCTAAGGCGCCAGCCACATACACCTGAGGTGGCAGGTTCAAATCCAGCCTGGGCCCACCAAACAACAGTGACGGCTGCAACCAAAAAATGGCCAGGCGTTGTGGCGGGCGCCTGTAGTCCCAGCTACTTGGGAGGCAGAGGCAAGAGACTTGCTTGAGCCCAGGAACTGGAGGTTGCTGTGAGCTGTGATGCCACAGCACTCTATCCAGGGTGACAGCTTAAGGCTCTGTCTCAAAAAATAAAAAAAAATAAAATAAAATAAAAAAATATAAACCTATTGCTGTATCTAATAAAACACAAAGTGTACATCTGGAAGTCTTAAAAATATATTCTTGAAATGTGTACATATGAGAAATTTGTCAAGAAGACCCTGGATTGAAAACAGTGTATAAGCACTGGCTCCCCCTTGCCCCAGAGCGTGAGCTTTGACAAAAGAAGTTGGGCCTGGGCTCAGGCACCCTGACTGCTCCATCAGATGCTGTGTAATGCTCCCGCTAACAAACTGCATTAGTCCAAGTTGTCTCACCTCTAAGATGGGTCTGCATTTTCTGCTAAAACTTATATTTGCTAGACTCTTTGTTGATTCACTAGCATTCTTTTTCTGTTCTCTTTTTCTCACTTTCTATACTCTCACCTCTATCCCATCCTGCTTTTCTTAGGGGAAAACATCCTTTGAGCCAGAGGAGACTGATGGGCATTCAATGGCAGCACCCATGGTATTCCACACCAGTATTCCTAGCATCTGGTTAGCAGCTGGGGCATAGAGGAACACTGCCCATGTCAGATGAATGAATGAATATATTTTAGAACTCTGTGTGATTATCTCACTGGGTAAGCAACCCAAGGTTATATCATTTGACTAATAGTAAATCCAATATTAAAACCTTCAAAAAAAGTAATTTCTATACTATTGTTCTTACAGATTACCTGTGTGTAGTGCTTCTCAGAAAATGCAAGAAAATGTGTTTTGCTGTGGTTTTATTTTGAAACCCCTCAATTTATGATTATATATTAAATACAATGAAAGAGAAGCTATATTGGTTCTGTGTTAGTTGAAATTTTAACAAAGATACATTCTGAATATGAAAGAAACACTGATTATTCTATTTCCGTCCCGAATCATTCTCTCTCACTTCATAACATCTGGATGTTATGTCTGGATATGGTTGAGCTGACAGAGATTGTCTTTAAAAAGCCACATTTTTAGGCTTCAATATGCCTATTCAGTTATTGATCAAAAAGATTCCATATGAACAAGGAGTCCTAGGGTTTGGCACATTGCAGAGTCTACGTCCTTCTACAAAGTTAAGACAAGTTAATTATATGAATTTCAAGGACTCAGTAACTCTAGCCTAAAATTCTTTCACTATGAGGATGAAGATCTTGTTCATTTGCATTCTAATTACTAAATCCTCAGGATTGGAAAAGCGGCCATCTTCGGTCAGTTTGCCTTTGAGGCATTTTCCAAATTCTAACATCTTTTATTATATCGTATTCTACCCTGTGCTTTCATCATATGTATTATTTTATTTACAATAATGTAATTCTTTACATCAGGAAGTTGGAAGGGTGAATAGTATTATCCCCATTTGATAGTTGAGACAATTGAGCCTTAGCATACAAGTAATAGTAAATTGTCCCAGAATAGTCAATAATAGAATAATGACTCAAACCAAACTTTTCTGATTCAAAGCTAGAGCTATCTTCCACCCAAACTACCTCTCTATAGAGCAACAGTAACTTCTCTATGAAACCAGAAAAATTAAGACAGTCTAGGAGTCTGACAAGAGAAATATCCTCACTGCCAAGGCCATTCTTGACCTCAGAGATCATCACTTGAGCTCTCTGGCTGCTTCTGGTTCTGGTGAACTCACAGAATAGAAAGAAGGCAAATAGGAAGAGGATGAGCTCTTTTTTTTTTTTTTAAATCTCTACCAGCAGTTTCTTCCACCTTCTGGAGAGAGAACAAAATAGCTAAGCAGTTGAGAAACTGCATTGAAAAAATCTCCTTATGGGGGTGGCACCTGTGGCTCAAAGGAGTAGGGCACCGGACCCATATGCTGTAGGTGGCATGTTCAAACCCAGCCCTGGCCAAAAACTGCAAAAAAAAAAAAAAGAAATAAAAAAGTTCCTCATGGTAGCTGTACAATTCTTGCTGATACCAGCAACTAAGATAATGGCCATATGCAAAACTGGCTTGAGGTAGCAAAACAGACAGCATCTTTAGGAGGGTCCTGATTCTTTCGGGATGTGGATCCAGGATGAAAATACAACTTTCTATTTCAGTTAAAGTTAAGAATAGATATAGAATAAGTTGATTTAAAGTAGTTAAGTATCAGTGGAAATTATATCATATTATACCTAAAATTTGGCCATAGTGTATTCCCTAATGGTGCAATATCATTTTTTAATAACAAAGTTAATTTTTTGTCTTAAAGAAATCTAGAATGTTAATGCATGTAATCATTCTTGGAACGGTACTCCCTGCTGTAGCCGGATTGTTTAGATAAGGGGTTCACACACTCAGGAATCCCTTGTCCAGTCCAGGCAGGTAACCTGAAGTAGGAGAGGTGAACGCACATGTGCATATATTATATGAATGATGAAGCCTGGAAAGTGTCTGGCTATCGAAATGGGGCAAGTGGATTCCGCTACAGCCAATTGTGACCTTGAAGAAATCCAGAGCCAATAATTGCTAGATCTTCTGATTTTTCAAGGAAAACAGAAAATCTGTAGTTCATGTAGACACTCCTGATTATTAGATGTTGGCTTAAATTTAAAGTGAAGCAGCCAACAAATCATTTGAATCAAACCAAATATGGCTGCTGGCCACCAATTTATTTCTGCTTCTGACCATGTGATATTTATTGCCCCCTGGTGGTAGCTTTCCTCAATTCTAGCTTTAATTTCAAAGAGAAGAAGGAAAAAAAAATTTTTTTTAAGAGAAGAGGTGACTGCAAATTTCAGTGTTTGGCTAATTTGTGTGAGGAGCACAGTCCTGCTGCATGGGCGAGTTGCCTACTCCCAACATTCGGGCCAACACTTCCTTTGATCAGCACAAAGGCCAAAAGTGAAAATCAGCATTGAAATGAGAGTTCATGATTCAAATACTAAAAAAGAAATGTTCATGGCTACAGATATTTGTATGATAATCAGTACAATATGGAGTTTTTAGGAAGCATATATTATCAAATATTCAGGGTGAGTGCTGGGCACAGTTCAAGGAAGGAGTGCCAAAAATTTTTGGATAATTGTCTTGGGCCCTTGTGGCAGCCAGATTGAGCATCTGGACCATGACTCACCCAGGCAGTTGGCCAATTCCCCAGCTGGTGCTAAAAAAGACCCGAAATACACTTTTCTCATCTGTAAAATATGGGGATAATAACACTACCTGCCTCATAGGGCTGTAAGACTCACTGTCCTCAATACGCTGTAGCGGGGAAATTCCTCCCTACAGACGCAGTGAACCCCACCTGCTCCCATACCCTTAGTATCAAGACAGACAGGTAGGACGGGCTTATCTTCTGCGCACACCCTTGGCCCAGACTGGGTGTGGTTCTTCTGGGACTTCCTCATTCTCTCCTTTAAGGTTGATTTATTTTAACTTGACGTTCCCATGTAAAAATGTTTGAAACAGAACATGGGAGCATACAGCGTGATTTAGGCTGGTTTCCACTCCCACCCCAAGGTCAAACTTGTATTTAGAGCATATGAAAGATGTGTCTGCTTGAAGGTAGCCTGAATACTAATTTGTGATGGAAAATTACAGGAGCTCATCAGAAAAAATGATTATAAAGTACTACCCTTCACAGGAAGTTGAGAATGCCTTCAGATAGACTTTGCTTGCATTTGTTTTAAATGAAACAGCAGAAAAGTCTCTAAGGTTCCAGACAAATATTTAAAACCATTAATTACTAAGCCCAGGAGTTTTTAAAAATATGTAAGAGAAGAAATTCCCCCAATTAAAAAACCTAATGTTCACTTTCATATCTTTCATATTTAAGTGTGAGCATGTAATGAAGAAAAACAAGTTACCTAAAAATTAAAATGCACTTAGCATTTTTATGAGAGCCATTAATATGAGTAGAATAATAAAGTGAGAAAGTTTTATTTCAGAGAAGATATAGTATTATATTAATACCAAGTATGAAGTGTGATTATAAACCCTGCGAATGATTCTATAAGTAAATACTACAGCATCCATATTCAAAAGATTCAGCAGAAAAAGCAGTGTCCCAATGCTACTGCCATTTTTAGAGCTCCTTTTCTTGAACTATCTTCAAATCTTGTTTACTATGAAAATGACATTGGTTTATAGTTGTGCATCATATTGAAATCATTTGGATGATGGTTAAGTTTTGTGTCTGATCATCATGTAAAGTAATAGAGGGATTGAAGAAGGTTTATCAGAGAGACAGAGAAATCAGCTGGATACCAAGACAATCCAAAAGCAACCAATTATTGATTACACAAAAATACAATTGGTGTTTACAAAAATGCATAAAAATTTATACAGCCATAGAGATGTCATGAAATTTAGTTTCCTTGTTTCAAAATATTTTTCCTATCCTAAAGTAGCACTGTAAGCCACATAGCTGGGCATTCATACTTCACATAAATGTGATATTTTAATAAAAGGGGGAAATGAGAAAAATATTTGATCTTATGCAGGAACTCCAAAGTCCTGATTAAGAAATATGGAACAAAGTAGAACAAGTTAAACTATTAGAACAGATGGAAGCTTCCCCCTGAGATAATCGTGAGCAGAATTCTCAGTACCTTCCTGGAAAATTTTGAATCCATCCATCTTCTCAATTTTTTTTTGAGGAGGGAAATATTTATGAAATGAGTTTGTAGACAACTGGCTGCAGTTCAACTTTTGCAGAAACAAGCTGCTTATCCAATTTCTGTCTGAAGGGCATTTATTTTTATTGGTAGAAATTTTACCAGCTATCCAATGTCTCCCCACCTCAATGGAGGAAAAAAATGATCTCAAGAAAAATCTCCTGAAGACTTTTAATTACACTTCAAGTAATTACATGTTTGTATTATCAACTGTATATACACATATGCGTGAGAGAGAAAATACATGCAGAAAGATATACACACATCTTCACAGAAACAAAAATGAAAATGTATTTGCACATTCATAATGAAAACCTGTAAGTAGTTCTAATGAAGAATAATAAGTTTAGGTTTAAGAATTTTATCTCAATTGCAAATATAAAGGGAAATATTAACTGAAGGTAAATTTTAGCTAAAAGAAGCAGTCCTAAAATTGGGTTTTGAACACTTGAAGAAATGGACCTGGGCAAATATTTTATGAGGAAGACCC
>CAUYRH010028449.1:0-26681 GCA_963574655.1 Perodicticus potto
CCTGTAGTCCCAGCTACTCAGGCAGCTGAGGCAAGAGGATCTCTAGAACCCAAAAGTTTGAGCTTGCTGTGAGCTATGATGCTATGGCACTCTATAGAGGGCAACAAAGTGAGACTCTATCTCCAAAAAAAAAAAAAAAGACTCTTTTAATGATGCAATTGATACATAATAGATGTACATAGTTTTGGGATACATGTGATAATTTAATGCATTTGCATAGTTTTTAAAGGTTAAATCAATGTACTTGGGATATCCATAACCTTATTTTTCTTTCCTTTATGCTAGAGACATTTCAGTTTATTCTCATGTGCCCATTTTGAAATGTGTAGTAGATTAGTATAAACTATAGTCACTTTATTGATCTATCAAATACTAGGCCTTATTTCTTCTATCAAACTGTACACATGTACCCATTAATCAACCTCTCTTAGTCCTCCTCTCTCCTTCCTCCTCCCAGTCTCTGGTTACTACCCTTCTACTCTCTGGGTTCATGAGATTGAACATTTTTAGCCACCATATATGAGTGAGAACATGCAATATTTGCCTTTCTGTGCTTGGCTCATTTCACCTAACACAGTCACCTCCAGTTCCATCCATGTTGATGCAAATGACTGGATTTCATTCTCTTTTTTTGTGTATTGAGATAGAGTCTCACTTTGTTGCCCTCTATAGAGTGCAGTATCGTCATAGCTCACAGCAACCTCAAACTCTTGGGCTCAAGCGATTTTCTTGTCTCAGCCTCCCAAGTAGCTGGGAAGGATTTTTCTTTTTAAAGGCTGAATGCCTCTTTCATGTTTACATGGATAAATCTGGAACATATTCTTCTTAGCAAAGTATCTCAAGAATGGAAGAAAAAGTATCCAATGTACTCAGCCCTACTATGAAACCAATTTATATCTTTCATATAAAAGCTATAACCCAATTATAGCCCAAGAAGAAGGGGAAAGAGGAGGGGAGGGGATGGGGGAGGATGGGTGGAGGGAGGGTAATTGGTGGGACAACACCTATGGTGCATTTTACAAGGGTACATGTGAAATTTACTCAGAGTATAAATATCTTAATACAATAACTAAGAAAATGCGGTGAAGGCTATGTTAACCAGTTTGATGAAAATATTTCAAATAGTATATAAAACCAGCACATTGTACCCTATAATTGCATTAATGTACAATGTACTGTACAATATACAGTAGCTATGATTTAATTTTTAAAAAGCCAAAAAAATAAACAAAGGCTGAATACTATTTCACTGTATATATGTACCCCTTCCCTTCCCTCCTCTCCCCTCCTCTTCCCTTTTCTTTTTGAGACAAATTCAAAAGAATTTGAATTTGAATTGCCCAGGCTAGAGTGCAGTGGCATCATCACAGCTCACAGCAACCTCAAACTCCTGGGCTTAAGCAATTCTCCTGCTTCAGCCTCCTGAGTAGCTGGGACTACAGAATCCTGCCACCATGCCTGGCTAATTTTTCTATTTTTAGTAGAAATGGAGTCTTGCTCTTGCTCAGGCTGGTCTTGAATTTCTGAGCTCCAGGGACCCTCCTGCCTCAGCCTCCCAGAGTGCTGAGATTACAGGTGGGAGCCACCCACTCCTGGTTGCTTGCCTATTCTTTTGAGGTCTTACCCAAAAAAGTCTTTGCCCATACCAGTGTCCTAGGATGTTTCAATGTTTTCTTGGTGATTTCATAGTTTCAGGTCTTAGATTTAAGTCTTTATTTCATTTTGATTTGATTTTTGTATGAGGGTCTAATTTTATTCTTCTGCATGTGGATATCCAGTTTTCCCAACACCATTTATTGAAGAGACTGTCCTTTCCCCAATATGTGTTTTTGGAACCTTTATCAAAAATGAGCTGTCTGTAATTGCATGGATTTACTGTAAATCTGGGTTCTGTATTCTGTTCTACTAGTCTGTCTGTTTTCATGCCTGTGTCATGTCGATTTGGTTTGTAGGATACTATAGGTTTGTAGCATACTTTTTTTTTTCATTTTTTTTAGAGCTGGGGTGTATGTTGCCCATGTTAGAGTGTAGTGGGTATTCACAGGTATGACCATAGTGTACTGAAGCCTTAAACTGTAGGCCTCACTACAGGTGCACATCATTTCACCTGGCTGTTTTGTGGCATATTTTTAAACTAGGTAGTATAATGCTTCCAGCTTTGTTCTTTTTGCTCAGGATTGCTTTGGCAATTGGGGTCTTTTGTAGTTCCATATAAATTTTAGGATGTTTTTTCTACTTCTGTGAAGGGGATTGCATTGGTAAGGACTGCATTGAATCTGTAAATTGTTTTGGGTAGTATTGTCATTTAAATGATATTACTTCTTCTAATCCCTGAACACGGAATATTTCCATTTTTGTGTTTCTCCTTCAATTCTTTCATCTTTTACTTTTTTTTTTTGTTTTGAGGCAGAGTTTCACTGTTGCCCTCAGTAGAGTGCAGTGGCATCATAGCTCACAGCAGCCTCCAACTCTTGGGCTGAAGTGATCCTTTTGCCTCAGCCTCTCAAGTAGCTGGGACTCCAAGCTCTCACCATGACACCCTGCTACTTTTAAAGATGGGGGTCTCACTCTTTCTCAGGCTGGTCTCAAACTCCTGAGCTCAGGTGATCCATCTGCCTCAGCTTCCCAGAGTGCTGGGATTACAGTCATGAGTCACTGCGCCTGGACCATCTTTTACTTCAGTAAAGTTGCTTCCTAGACATTTTATATTCTTTGTGGCTATCATGAGTAGGATTGTTTTCTTGATTTCTTTTTCAAATTGTTTGTTATCAGTGCATATAAATGCCACTGATTTTTGTGTGTCGATTTTGTATCCTGCAGCTTCACTGAATTAGTTTATTAGTTCTATCAGGTTTTTGGTGGAATGTTTAGGTTTTTCTAAGTATACGGTTATGTCATCTGTTAACAAGGCTAATTTGTGATCTTTTCTAATTTGGATGCCCTTGATTTACTTCTCTTGACTGACTGCTCTTCCCTTTGTGGTCTTTTGTGTTTGCTTCCTTATGAGCATGATGCTTATGAGGATCACTGTGTTGTAGTTCAGATCAGTAGTTTGTTTATTATTGCTAATTACGTTATCCATTCACCCATGTTTGATGAAAATTTGGGTTGTTTCCACCTTTTGGCTGTTACAAATGGTACTGCTATGAACATGCACGTATAAGTTTTCATGTGAAGATATATTTTGACCTCTCGAGGCATATACCTGAAAGTGGAGTGGCTGTGACTTTGGCTCACCTGTCTCTTCCAACAGTGTGGGCATCTAGCACTGAGGTGGTATTTCCTTATAGTCATGTGGACTTTAATGCCTCTGTGGAAGTGAAAGGACCCAGAACCGAACTTGACTGTGCCTACCTGGGCCTTTACACTTTTGTGCCAGTAAGACACCCAGAGCTGAAGTGGAAGTTTTCTCCCCACACCTACATCCTGTGTCTGAATGAGTGTAGGCACACAGTACTGAGGTGACAAATTAATGTCCTCACTTGGGCCCTCATGCCTTGGGATTAGTGTAGTCACCCAGGTGAGGGGACAGTTGGGTATTTTTACCTGGCCTTCATGCCTTGACTATATTTTGGTGCTCAGATCTGAGGTGAGACTTCTCTAACCTGGCCCTCATGCCTCAGTCATGATATAGACACACAGAGCTGAGGTGCTAGTTGACTTTTCCCCATTCATGGTGTCATGCTTCTGCCTAAGTGTAGAAACCCAGCTTGAGGTGACATTGATTGCTTTAACCTGGGCTTTCATGCCTTTTTACAGTATGGGCACCACAATCTGGGCTGTCAGGTGACAGATGTCACCTGGGCTCTCATGTATGTGTCCCAGTATAGGCACACAGCATGAGGTGACAGAGACTGCTTCTCTTGTTTGTGCCCCAGTGGAGAGTCCACATTGAGTGTTTTCTTATGTCACTGAGTGCCCTTATGTCCCTGCTTCAGTGTAGGCCCCTAGAACTGAGGTGACAGTTGAATGCCCTCACCTGATCCCTCATTCCCCTCTCCCAGTGAGGACCCAAGCACTGAGTTGTCAGGTGATTGCACTTGCATGGGCCTGTAAGATGTGCCCCAAAGCTGGCGGCAGAGCTCGTGTGCCTCTTGACTGGCCTTACCTGAGACCACTTGCCTCTACTCCAGATTAGGCAACCCGAGTTCAGGTGCCAGAGGAGATCCCCATCTTCATGCCTCTGCCTAAGTTTAATGACCCAGAGATGAAGTGACAGTTGAATCACCTCAATGGTCCCTTGTTTTCCTTTCCAATATAGGCACCAATATTTGTGCTTTCAGTTGACCGCCTGCACCTGGACCTCTTGCATCAGTCTCAGCGTAGGCTGCAGTGCTCAGGTGTCAGTTGACTGTCGTCACCTGGGACCTCTTGCCTCTATCCTATCTTATTTGTATCAGAGCTGACAGTTGAGTGCTCTTACCTGGACCCAAATTCCTCTGCCACAGAGCAGACATTTGGAACTGAAGTGACAGTTGACTGTTCTCATCTGGCCTTTCATGCCTCTGTTTAACAACCCACAGTTGAGGTGACAGTTGAATGTCACTCCCTCATTCTTCTTTCCCATATAGGTACCAAGATCTGCGCTTGTGGTTGACTGCTGTTTCCTGAGCTCTCACGGCTCTGACACAGAGGTGAGCTGGCATTTGAGTGCCCTCTGCTGGGCCTCATGTCTTGGTCCCAGGGTGTCGTGCCCCCTATGGCTCTGGTCTCGGTTGCCACAGGAAGGAACCCAGCGTGACATGAATTAGAAGTACAAGTTTGCGCAGGCTAACCATAGTTGCAGGGTAGCCCCGAGCCCCATCCACAACAGCTATTTATTAATGTTATACACAACAGGTGTGGAGAGTTAAGGCAATTGACATACACAACAGGTGTGGAGAGTTAAGGTAATTACCTACGAGGGCTGCATGTGTAAGGATTGCCACGTGCTCTCTTCACGTGTTCTCTCCCCACAACCCTCAGGAAGAATTACTAAGCATCAATGTTTAACACATGCTTACTGGTCAGTGACCGACCTTATCGCATTCTGGAACACTGAGTTACTTGGGGGATTGGTCCCCAAGTCACAAAACGTCTCTAGGCTTTCCAGGAGACTGTCCTTTTCTCAGTGTTTCCTTTTAATGTGATAAGAATCAGTAACTGTCCTTTGAAAGCATGGTGTCCAGTCCTCTACACCAGGGTAGCTTCCATACCTGACATCCAACAGGTGTGTCATGCTTTGGGTTCTCAAGCTGTGTCGGGACCCATATCTGAGGTAACAGTTGAATGCTATCTCCTGCTCCTCCTGCCTCTACCTATGCTTAGGCACCCAGGGCTGAGGCAAACGTTGACTCTCCACACCTGGGCCCTCAACCTCACCCTAGGCTATGCAGCCAGAGGTCAGGTAATAGTTGAATGCTAGAACCTGGACCTAATGCCTCTACCCCAGTGCAGAGATGCAGAGCTGAGGTGACAGTAGACCGTCCCCACCTGGGCCTCCTCCCTGTGTCCAGTGTAGGCAGGTACACAGAATTTTGGTGTCAGTTAAAAACCCTGACTTGGGTCTCATACCTCAGCATTGATGTTGGCATCCATAGCTGAGATGAAGCATCTGCATTAGGGTTAAGTACACAGATATGAGGTGACAGATGACTTTCCCTACTGTGTTTGTCATCCTTTTCTCTCATGTGGGCCCCAGAACTGAGGTGATAACTTGTCTCAATTCTGTGGACCCTAAGGCCTGCTGTACAATGTATTCAGAGATGAGGTGACAATGGCTGTCCTTAGCTGGTCCCTCACACTCATGCCTCAGTTTAGGCACCCAGGGCTGAAGTGGCAGTTGGTTGTCCTCATCAGGGCCCTCATCTTTTTGCCCCTCAGAGGCACCCAGAGGTCAGGTGACAGTTGAGTGTCTTCATCAGGACCTTCCTGCCTGTCACAGTGTAGGCACTCAGATCAGTCTCAGATTGAGAGGTCTCCATGTTTCCCGATTCCCACTCACATGCAGTCACTCCTGTACTGGGTACCTCATGTGGAGCTGGGTCCCTCCTCCACTTTGGGCTTCCACTGCTGCCCCTACATAGGAGCAGTGCCCCTCAGTTACACTGTGCCAGTAGGTTCCACAGCAGACAGCTATGTTAGGTCCTTGTAGTCCATAAACATGGGGGGCAGGAAGAGTGGAGTGCTCCTAGGGGTCGGGGCCCTACGCCTTCAGTTTGTCTGGGCTCAGTGCCATCCCTAGGTTCCTATTTTAGACTTAGAGGACGCAGGGCCACCGACCAGGACAGTTTCCCAGGAGCAGACTTGAGGACAGTGCCCCCTGGTGGCGAAGGTTCAGACACAACTTTGTGGTGGTAGTGGGGAGTTCTGCTGTATTCCAGCCCTCATGTCACCTTGGGCCTGTCACAGAGCTTAGCCTGTCCACTGCAGCTTCATGGAGGCCACACCGCTGGGAGTTCAGGGCAATAATGCCACATAGGTTGTTTCTAACCACATAGCCATGGACATGTAAAGCATGGCGGGCCCAGTGACACTGATGAGACCCAGAAGTCACTGTGGAGGTGATATTGAGAACTTGAGACTGACCCATATTCACTCACTTGAGTTTTCCCTCCTGGCTGCCCCATTAGCTCTGCCTAATTTCCCATGGTAGACAGCAGAGGCTGACTCAAGTCCCAGGACACAAAGGGTGACAGCCTTGCTGCCTGCACACATATTTCCCCTCCTGGCCTTGCCTTGCAACCTGACAGCAAGCTGGAGGGAGTGGTGTCGGCCGGTCTGCGGTCTTCACTCCTCCCAAGCTCTTGCTGACAGTCTGAGGATCTGGCACTATGGCCACAGGCCTCCTTGAACATCAGGCACTGCCACTCACAGGGCCCCAGGTGTGTGTCCTCCCCTCTGCTGGGAGCAGTCTTCCTCTCCTGGTCCTATTTCTGGGCTGCTGGTTTGCTTCCTTCATAAAACACAGCACTACCTCATCATTTTGTCCTCCATTGGCCTCAACTAGAATCTAGGCCAGAGAACAGGGAACATGGTGTTGGCAGGACAAACGCTGTGCTGAGACATTCAGAGGCTGCTACAATTGTTGGGGACAGTGTAGAGGGCTGAAGAGTGGGCTCCCAAATTCATGCCCACTTGGAGTCTCTGAAGGCAGCCTTATTTGGAAATGGTGTCTGCAGGTGTGGTCAGCTGAGTTAGGCTGAGGTGGGCCCTGATCCAGCATAGATGGGGCCTTTACAAGATGGGAGAGAAGCGACACACTGTGAGGAGGTGGCCACGTGAGGAGTGAGGTGAGGCAGAGTGGGGTGAGGCAGCTGCAAGCAGCAGCTGGAAGAGGCAGGAAGGCTCCTCCTCTAGAACCTCTGGAAGGAGCTCGGCCCTGCCCACACCTGGATTTTGGACTCTGGCCTCCAGACTAGGGCAGAATCCATTTTTGGATTGAGGCTTGTATGAGTGTCCTGCGGTTGCTGTCACAAAACACCAGAGATTCGGGAAGCACCTCTCCTCCCTAAATACTTCTGCAAGTAGTATTTGTAAGGAGAGGTGACGCTGTAGTCAGGCCCAGAGGTAAGGAGCCCGAGGGAGGGAGGTTGCAGAACAAGTGTGCAGGTGCGCGGGGAGTGGGGGAAGCAAGTGACAAGGGGACGGAAAGAGCTGTTTGCAGATTTAATGGAGGGTGACTAAGGTGAGGGGTCCAATCTACTGCTTCTGCTTTTCCTGTGGTGGGGAGGCTGCTGCAGGTTGGGTGGGGGCCATGGAGTGCAGAGTTGGTAGGACTGGGGGGACTTCCAGGGAGCCCCAGACATTGCTGGGCAGCACCAGGTCCCTTCCAGCTGGTGACCAGGAATGTGGAGTGGCACTGAGACTGTTGTGGCTGCAAACAGGTTCTCTCACATACCAAGTTCTGAGAAGCCTGCCCATAGCCACCAGGGGACATGGTTTGGCCACTGCCCCACTGAGGCCCACAGATCCTTCCATCGTCCTTGACTCCTGCCCTAGGTCATCACTAGTCCCAATGGCTGAGGAGCCCTGGGACAGACATGCCACCCTTCACCTCCCTTCTGTTTGGGCTGGAGTGAGGGGAGGCTTGTTTAGGAAGGGTCTGAGGGGGCCTGGGATGTCATAGCATGAGTCTTGAGTGCTTGGTGGCTGAGGAATGTAGCTGGGCTTGGGCAGCAGCAGCAAGGGGGGGCAAAGGTGGCCCAAGCCTGGCACCAGGAATGTGAAGCTGAGGCTGATGGTCCCGAAGTGGCTGAGGTAGGGGGTGGGGGTGGGCAGCAGGCTCAGAGCTTGTGAGGGTTCACCCACTTGTAGGTGCCCTCGTATTGGAAGCCCACTCTTTTCATCAGCTCATCTGCTTCCACGGGGCCTCGGCTGCGGGGGTCGGGGACAGGCAGAGTGTGGTTAGGGAGGCCTGCCTGGGTTCATCCTGCCCGGCTCTGTCCCACCCAGCTCCCTCCCGCCCTGCCCTCACCTGCCATAAACGTAGGGGATGGGCTTGGGCTTCTCCTGCTCGATCTTGTGCAGCAGTGGGGTGAAGATCCGCCAGGCCTCCCGGAGCTCATCACTGAGGGGACACAGTGTGGCTTGAGAGGGGGGAAGCACAAAGGGAGGAGAGGGAAAAGGCCACCCCCATAGTCCCAGGGACCCTCACCTGCGCACAAAGTGCATCTGGCTCCCACAGAAGACATCCAGGATGAGGCGCTCGTATGCATCAGGGAGTTTCACGTTCTACAAGGGGAAGGGGTCTTGCTGACACACCCGCAGTTTCCCTGGTTCCACCGTCCCCCCGCTGGCCCATCTCCCAAGGGGTACCTTGTATCTGTTGCCATAGGTGAGGTCCAGCTCTGACTCTTCGGGGTTGAAAAACATGCCGGGCTTCTTGGTCATCATCTTGGTGTACACGGCCTCATTGGGCTGCACGCGGATCACCAGCTCGTTGCGCTTGCACTGCTGCTGGAAGATGTCACCGGCCACATCTCGGAACTGCAGGCGCACCTCAGCCTTGCGCTCATTCAGAGCTTTGCCACAGCGCAGGATGAAAGGCACCCCTGGGTGGGGGGCAAAGTCAGGCTCAAGGCCAGCTCTCTTGGTGGCATGGGTCAGGGCACGTGAGTGTGAGTGGCATGGGGGTATGGCAGTGTTCACTTTCCCACCCTTGCCAGGCCTTCTCCCTCCAGCAGCAAATAGGTCTCCCAAGTGCATGCCCTGCCCTGCCTTCCTAGGGCCTGGACATATCACCTACCATCCCATCTCTCGTTCTCCACATACAGGACAACAGCTGCAAAGGTGGCGGTGGTGGACCCATGGGGCACTGTGGGGTCATCCAGGTACCCTTTGGTGGCCTCGCCCTCTCCACTGGGGTTCCCCACATACTGGCCCAGGACCACGTTGTTGGCCTGCACCTCTGAGATACATTTCAACACTTTGACCTGGGAGAAAGCAGGGGGAGAGTGGGCCCCTAGGTGATGAGGTGGCATATAGGTGGCAGATGTGAGGAAGCTGGGTAGACCCAGCAGGGGGCTTCCCCATAGGGTGAGTGTGCCCCACAGACCGGTGGCCCAAGAATAGAAGGTACCTCTTTGTCTCCACTTACTATTTTCAGGGGTACAGCCATAGGTCCCTTCCCTGAGGTCCCTCTGGAACCACCCTGGCCCACTCTTGTTTTCTCTGAGGAGGAAGGTGAGGCAATGGCCTGGCCTGGTTGCACTGTGTTGTCAGACCTGGGACATGCCAACCTGGGCTTCATGACTCCCAGAGAGGGTGCCTATAGCGGATGCCCCATGCTCAGGGCTGGTAGCTTATGCAGGGAACGAAGACACTTGCTGTTTGCACATCTTGCTCCTCATCTTGTCATAGACATTGTGGGCACAGGTGCTGGGGCCCAGGAGAGTACCCTCCACCTACCTTCTCATCACGGACATCGTCTGAGTCAGTGGAGGCGGGCTTCTCCATGGCTACCAGACACAGCATCTGCAGGAGGTGGTTCTGCATCACATCCCTAGGGGCAGAAGAGGCCGCAGCTCTGTCAGCACCACTCACATGTTGGGAGAAAGCAGTGAGGAAGCGGCCTCTTAGCCCTTCCCTGTCAGCCAGGTTCCAGAGGGACCAGTGTCCCCAACAAGGCTTTCTAGCTGTGCCTGTAAGATTCACTTCCTGATTCCTACTGTCTCCAGGTCCCCTTAAGCAAGCAAGCACAGCAACCCTGCCTCTGAGCCAGGAAGCCCCTGTGGGGTGTGGCTACCCTTGGCAGCTCAGATTTTGACCTTTGGGATGGGAGGCGGGACCACCCACAACAGGGAGGGCCAGCCCCACAGGATGGCCATGCTCCATGCTGGCCTCCCACGATGTGGAGACAGGCTCTCACCGGATGATCCCAAATTCATCGAAATACCCTCCACGGCCCTCAGTGCCAAAGGGCTCCTTGAATGTGAGGATTACACAGGCGACGTTGTCCCGGTTCCAGATGGGGCCAAAGATCCTGTTGGCAAATCTGTGGGGACGAAAAGGGCAGAAGTTGGCATGGCAGAGGGGAGGGGCTGCATTCTGACGGGACTTGTCCTGGGGCAGCAGGACAGTGGAGACTCCCTGAGCACCCACTCCTGACACTGTCCCCCAGCGCCACCTCAGCACCATGAGATTCTGCACCATCTCCTTGCCCAGGTAGTGGTCAATGCGGTAGATCTGGTCCTCATGGAACAGGGAAGAGATGTGGTTGGACAGCTGGTCGGAGCTCTGCAGGTCCCTCCCGAAGGGCTTTTCCACGATGACACGGTTCCAGCCTCTGCCAAGAGCCCAGAGTCACGTCAACTCCCTGGAACACTTCAGGGAGTAGGGGTCATAGCTGTATTACCCAACTGCCCCAAGGAGCAGAGCCTCCCTCCCCTGCCTTCTGTCCTTGGCTATCAACACCTTCTCAGAAACCTTCCTGCCAACCTGCTGGTGCTGGGCAGCACTGCTGGCATGTCCCAGGGTCCCAGTGTGGGGGAGCAGAGGGAGGGGCTGGCAAGGGCACGGGTTCATCATTGACTCCTGACTGGGCCTCCCAGAGTGCTAGGGTCACAGGTGTGAGCCACTGTACTCTTTCCCCATTGGTTTTAAAATGAGAACAGGGCCTTTTTCTTTCTTTCTTTTTTTTTTTTTTGAGGCAGTCTCACTTTGTCACCCTTGGTAGAGTGTTGTGGCATCACACAGCTCACAGCAACCTCCAGCTCTTGGGCTTAGGTGATTCTCTTGCCTCAGCCGCCCGAGTAGCTGGGACTACAGGCGCCTGCCACAATGCCCGGCTATTTTTTTGTTGCAGTTTGGCTGGGGCCGGGTTTGAACCTGCCACCCTCGGTATATGTGGCCGACGCCCTACTCACTGAGCCACAAGCCACCCGAAATGGGCTTTTTCTTTGCTGTCCCCTGCACGACAAAACCAGGAAGGGGTGGGAGATGGCTGCCAGTCTGGGAATAGGGGGGAGCTCATACTGCTTTGCCACTAGCTCATGGAGCGACACTACCACCTTGTGGCCCTGATGGAGACTCAGGAAAAGCCAGAGTGAGTGAGCGGCAGCAAGTGTTTCATGGGGTAACATTGTCACCTTGTGGTCTTGGCGGAGACTGCTACCAGGGACCTTGATTTCCCACGTGATGGACGCTGAGGCTCTAGATGAGCACTTGAACCACAATTTGAACCCTAAAAGTGGGTATTGGCCCAGTGTGGTGACTCCAGTCTGTAATCCTAGCACTTTTGGAGGCTGAGGCAGGTGGACTGCCTGAGCTCAGGAGTTTGAGACCAGCCTGAGCAAGAGCAAGAACCCATCTCTACTAAAAATAGAAAAACTAGCCAAGTGTTGTGGCAGGTGCCTATAGTCCCAGCTACTTGGGAGGCTGAGGGAAGAGGATAACGTGAGCCCAGGAGTTTGAGGTTGCTGTGAGCTATGACACATGGCACTCTACCCAGAGTGGCAGAGTGAGACTCTGTATCAAAAAAAAAGAAAGAAAAGAAAAAAAAGATGGCTATTAACATTTCCAGTAAATGCTATTAGAAAACAACACATTCATAGTCTATTTCCCTCTTTGGAGAGCTAGTTTGTGTAGTGAACAGAGGGCACCTGTCTTTTCAACTGCCTAGATCTGTTTGACCCAGGGCTCTTAGGAGCAGTAGCAAGCACCTGGTCGGCCAGCAGAGGACCTTAGCTAGGGCAGGCCAGGGTAGGCCATGGTGGCAGGGGACAGGTAGAGGACAAGCCTTACGTCTGGCTCATGCAATTCTCGTGGATGTTCTTGGTGACAGCCTCATAGACAGTGGGGGGCAGAGCCAGGTAGAAGAGCCGGTTGGCCTGAGCCCCTGGGTGCAGTGCATTCACATGAGTGTTAAGGCGCTTGTAGGAGGCTGCGTCATCATACTGGCCAGCCACGTAGGAGTTGCGGGCAAAGAACTCCTCCAGCTTGGGCTTCTCCTCTGGGGTGGCCTAGAGAGACAGAATGACAGATGCTAGCCCCTCCCTTAGAGTCCCTGTCTGTTCTGCCCAAGGGGAGGGGCTGTCTCATTTGTGTTCTCTCATCCCACAGCCAGGGTGGGCTTCCTATGCTGGGTTCAGTGCCATCTCAGCAATGTGGCACATCCAGGGGGAGGGGCTGAGGCAGACAGCAGGCATGCTGTGGGGAGATGCAGCCAGGCCACTTGTCAGGATGGCCACACCTGCACATCCCTAGGGACCTTGTGCCCTAACACAAAAGTGATATTTCAAGAAACTAAGACCTGGGATAAATATACTCTCTCTAAAATCATGACACCAAACTACAATGTATTAGGAAAATGCAGCTCCGAAGGGTTTCTCTTGGTGGAGAGGCACCTGTCAGAAGTTCTTTTCTAGCTCCTGGCACATCCAATTTGGCCCTAGAGCATAGCAGAATGGAGCCAGTGAGTCCTGTTCAGAGGGTGGCTGGGTGATAGGGGTTCTCTGTGCCCACAGTCCTTCCTGCTAAGGAAGTGGCAAGAGCAGGTGGGGCAGTTTTCAGCCCCAATTTGGCAGGCAGCATGCATAGCTTTGGAGAAGGCAAGGAGGCCAGGTGCTAGGGCCTGAGAACAAGGGTGCAGGGAACAGCATCCCAAGATAGGATGAGAGAATGTCTCCTGGTGGCTACCTGAGGCTGGCCCCACTGGGAGCTGGCAGAGAGGACAGAACCAGGCCAGGGGACACCCCGAAGCCACTCACTTTGAAGAAAGGCTCACTCTGCTTGCGGATGTCAGCCACCGTGAGGCGGGAACGGGCATAGCCCACAATGAAGGTATCTTCAGGCAGAAGGCCATCCCGGAACAGCCACCTGAGGGCAGAACATAGCCATAGCCAGGATGTGGGGCCTGTTCCTGCTGGGGAGTATATAGGGGCAGTGAGTGGATGCACTTACCAGATGGTGGGGTAGATCTTCTTTTTGGCCAGGTCGCCCTGTGGCAGAGGGAACAAGTGTGGTTAGAAGAAGCTGGGGACACAATCTACATTGTCCCCCACTCTGCTAGCTCAGGACTACCACTCAGTTACAAGTGTATTGGTCTTGCTCTTAGATACAGCCCTGAGATCCAAGTCTGCGCCAGCCCTTTACCCATAACCTGGAAGGCATAAAGACATCTCCTTTGGTAGTAATTCTCTAACTATATAAAAATATTAAAACTTAAACACATCTCCTATTTCAAGAAGAAAATCTGAAAATTCAATTCAGCAGAACTGAATGAGGACAGATATACCATGTAACCGAACTTGTGAGATGTGGCCTCAACTGCTTACACTAGCAAAAAAGAGTAGCTTGAAGATAATTAGCTAAGGATTCCATTTACGAAGTTAGATAAAAGGGCCTAGGTGCAGTGGCTCACGCCTGTATTCTCAGCATTCCAGGAGGCTGAGGTGGGAGGATCCCTTGAGCTCAGAAGTTGAGACCAGCCTGAGCCAGAGAGAGATATCGTTTCTAAAAATAGCCAGATGTAGTGGCAGGGCCTGTAGTCCCAGCTACTCAAGAAGCTGAGGCAGGAGGATCCCTTGAGCCCAGGAGTTTGAGGTTGCTATGAGCTAGGCTGATGCCATGGCACTTTAGTGAGAGTGACAGCATGAGATTCTGTCTCAAAAAACAAACAAAAAACCAAAGTAGTTAGAAAAAAGAATAGTAGAATTTTAAAGCCAAATAATGAAAAGGAATGAAAAAATGAAAAAAAATTTAATGTAATGAAAAACTAACCAAAATAAAAGATTAACAAAGCCAGAAGTTGGTGTTTAAAATAGACTAATAAAAACAGACAACCCTCTGGCACAGTTGCTTTTTTTTTTGTTGTTGTTGCAGTTTTTGGCCAGGGTTGGGTTTGAACCCACCACCTCTGTCATATGGGGCCGGCGCCCTACTCCCTGAGCCACAGGCGCCACCCCTACAGTTATTTTTTTAAAAAGGCACAAATAACTGGGGAATACTATCTGGGCATGGTGGTTCATGCCTGTATTCCCAGTAACTTGGAGGCCAAGGCAGGTGTATTGCTTGAGCTCAGGAGTTTGAGACCAGCCTGAGTAAGAGCGAGACCCCCGTCTCTACTAAAAATAGAAAAACTAGCTGGGCATGGTGGCACATGCCTGTAGTCCTAGTTACTTGGGAGGCTGAGGAAGGAGGATTGCTTGAGCCCAGGAATTTGAGGTTGCTGTGAGCTAGGCTGACACCACTGCACTGTACACAGGGGTGACAGAAGAAGACTGTCTCAATTAAAAAAAACAACAACTCTGATATTAACATACAGATATATTTTAGTTAATTAGAGTTTACCAAGGTTGCTTGATTGAAGAAATCAGTAGGTAGGAAGGAATTAGCAAATATTTTTTAGGACACAGAAAGCAATAACCATAAAATTAATAAATTAACATTTTATCAAAATTAAAAACTTCTGCTCATTGAAAGACACTATTAACAAAATGAATAGACAAGCCAGACTGGGGAAAATATTCACCAAGCTTATTTACGTTCAGAAGATACAACCAACTCCTATATGAAAACCACCCAATTAAAAATGGGCAGAAGGCTTCAAAAGATGCTTCACAAGGAAGAAAAACAATACACTTATTGTATGTGAAAAAGTGTTCAAGATCATCTGTTGTCAGACAAATGCAAATTAAGCCACCACAAGCTGCCACTTCCCAGCTACTACGATGGCTGACTTATGGAGGTGTATGATGGGACAGGACTCTCTGAGGCAGCGTGGCAGCCTCTCAGCAATCTGGCCATTACACTCCTAGGTATAGGCAGTCCCTGGGTTATGAACAAGGTAGGTTCTGTAGATTTGTTCTTAAGTTGAATTTGTATGTAAGTTAGAACAGTTACAATTACCTATAATAGCCCCTGTTCTTAAGTGTGAGTTGTACATAAGTGGGATGTTTGTAACTCAGGGACTACCCATACTACTCAAGGCAAACACCTTCACACAGACTTGTACACAAAGGGTCACAGCAGCCTCAGTTTGAAATAGCCCCAAACTCCAAACCAAAGTATGCTCAAAGTAACCAGCAAGTGATGGACAAACCAGAGTCACACAGTGGATGCGACCCAGAGGTGAACCTCCACCGGGAATGTCAAAACATCATGCTGAGCCAAAGTGCCCTGATGCAGAGAGGAAATACTCTGAGTCCAGTTAAATGACGTTCTGGAATAGGCGAAAGTAATCTATTGTGACAGAAATCAGATCAGAGTGGACTGGCTAGGAATGGGTACCAAAGAACTTTCCAGGGAGATGAAAATGTCCTGTATTGTGATGAACGTGTATAACCAGTTGTAAGTTAAGACATGTGCACAAAAGAAGACAGTGAAAGGCCAGGCATGGTGGCTCACACCTGTAATCTTAGCACTTAGGGAGGCTGATGCAGGTGGATCAGCTGAGGTCAGGAGTTGGAGACCAGCCTGAGCCAGAGAGAGACCCTGTCTCTAAAAATAGCTGGGCATTGTGACAGGTGCCTGTGGTCCCAGTTACTTGGGAGGCTGAGGCAAGAGGATCACTTGAGCCCAAGTTTGAGGTTGCTGTGAGCTATGATGCCGAGGCACTCTACCCAGGGGCATAGAGTGAGACTTTGTCTCAAAAGAAAAAAAAAAAAGACAGTGAAAAAGACAATAATGAAGCAGAGGGTGGGAGTGGTTTAGAACTCCCTGGGGCACAGTGGGTGCAAGGGGATCAGGTGCAGAGAATGTTCTACTTTTCTATCTACCAGAGCTTTCCTTGCTGTGTGGAGTTGGTGAAAGTCATCACCTCTTGATTTGCTGGCATTAAAAAAAAAAAAAAGTTCAAGACAATGCCAGGTACAAAAGCAAATATTATAAAGAACCCAGAAATAAACCCAATGAAAATACACATGAGCTCTCCAGGAGAAAATGATCAAACTTGATTAAAGATCAGCAGAATCATCTGGTCCCTTTCTGCAATCTTATCAAGAGCCTGACACGCTTTACTTTTGTAACTTGACACACTTTGGGTGGAAGAGGAAGGGGCAAGAAGACCAGAACTCTCTCTCTTTTTTTTTTTTTTTTTGGAGACAGAGCCTCAAGCTGTCACCCTGGATAGAGTGCCGTGGCATCACAGCTCACAGCAACCTCCAATTCCTGGGCTCAAGCGAGTCTCCTGTGTCTGCCTCCCAAGTTGCTGGGACTACAGGCGTCCGCCACAACACCAGGCCATTTTTTGGTTGCAGCCGTCATTGTCGTTTGGCGGGCCCAGGCTGGATTCGAACCCGCCAGCTCAGGTGTATGTAGCTGGCGCCTTAGCCCATTGAGCTACAGGCGCCAAGCCGAAGACCAGAACTCTCTTGAAGGACAAAGTGACAGTCTGCTCTTTGATCTGTGGACCCTATAATCAAGAGCATGGGATTGGCGGGGGTGCTCCCAGAGTGCTGCAAATTAGTGGGGAGAAGACACCGGAAGGGCTGGACCTAGGGCACAGACTGGCCCAACTTGGATTCTGCCTCACCCCAGATAGGAAAACCAACTCCAGCAGTTAGGGGCCTGAATATTAAATAGAAAATTAACTTTTAGAAGTCTTAACCTATAGACATTTTTGACTTAAAATCTAAACACCACATCTAACAAGTTATTTTGAACCCAAGTTTTTCTAGATGTTTGGGATAACTTTTTCAGATGTACCCCATCTGGGCAGCCTGAGCTTCTCTGAGCCTAAACAAACCCACAAGGAGGCAGGTAGAATAACACTCGAGTCTTGGCGCCATGGCACTAGTAGACGTGCTGGGCTCCACATGCTGTGGGCCTCCCTGAAGGTGAAGTCACTTCCTCCTCCCTCCAGCACAACACTTGAAAGGCAACTTACTATCATCACAAGTGAACTTGTATACCCCTGTAAAAATGAGGAAGCAGCACTGCCTTAGACAGAAAGTTTGAAAATAATTGAGTAATGTAACCATTGGATGAGTCCATTTCTACAAGAAAGTACAAAATGGAGGCTGTGTAACCACAGAGAACCCCCCACGCAGGGACAGGTAGTTAGGAAGCCGTGAAGGGGGCTCCTGGGAGGGAAATTGCTACTCTGGGTGGGCTCCCTGGGCACTCAGGGATTGCTGGTGTCTTGGATGTCTGTGCTCTGCCTCCCATTCTGCTTGGGGCTCCAGGTGGGGACTTGCAGGTTGACTACTCTCAAGTTTCTGTTCCAGTTCAAACTTTGCTGAGTGCCAGGCTTACACAAGTATCTGCTGGACATCTCCAGTCTCCATTGGGACCCTCAAACGCCCAAAGTTCCCAAACCAGAGTTTCTTTTTTTTTTTTGAGACAGAGCCTCAAGCTGTCACCCTGGATAGAGTGCTATGCAATCACAGCTCACAGCAACCTCCAATTCCTGGGCTCAAGCGAGTCTCTTGCCTCTGCCTCCCAAGTAGCTGGGATTATAGGCGCCTGCCACAACGCCCGGCCGTTTTTTGGTTGCAGCCATCAGTGTTTTGTTTGGCGGGCCCGGGCTGGATTCGAACCTGCCAGCTCAGGTATACGTGGCTGGCGCCTTAGCCTGCTGAGCCACAGGTGCCGAGCCAAACCAGAGTTTCTTGCGTTGGTGCCTGGGGAACCAATTGCTCCCCCTACTCCACCCAGCCAATCCTACCAACCACTGACAATTTATCTCCCAGGTGCCTGGAGTGGCTCTGTCCTGTAATTGCCACCTTCTATGTGAACACTGTGAGAGCTTTCTAAATAGCCTCTGCATCCCCCACATGCCACAGTGACTATCTTCAAAAAGATGTCCCAGACCTGCCACCACCTGGGCTCAGACTGCCTGTGGGACCTCCCCACTCACTACTGCCCACATGTTGCCCAGCACAGCTACCCCAGCAGCTGACGTGCTGCTCTCTGAAGCCACTCCTTTCTCTCGCTGCTAGAAGACCCTGCCCTAGTATCCTTCAAGGTCCAGCTCAGACGACCCCCTACCCTGGCTTCTCCCATCAGTCATGTCACCTCAATTCAGTATTGACAGTCCAGAAAGGGCCAGCTTCCTGGGACTCAGACCCTGAAACAATGAGAAACATGGCCTTGAAGTAACGTTTGCTTATGACCAAATCCCAACAGATTGTAAAGAATTCAGACTATTCTGAATATTGGGGGAAGGGAACTACCCTGCTGAGTCACAGCTGCCCCACACCTCAAGCTGTTTGTTCTTGCTATTCCCTTTGGGATTAACTAATGATAGAACCTGCTTGCCTTGTTTCAGTTCAGCCCCCATGACTTACAGTCTGCTAAGCTCCAAGTCACCCAAGAGAGAGAAAGGACTGAGTATGGAGGGGGGAAGAGGGGTCAGGCTGCTCCAGCTAAGGGGGGCCTGAGTTGTGCTGCCACTCCCCTCAGGGCTTTGGGTGGCCCTGCCCTCTCTACTGAGGACTCCTCTGGAGGAACAAACGGGAAGGCACCAGGGATCCTTCCAGCTTGCTCAAGGAAACCTAAACATGCCACATGTGTGGGTGGGGGAAGGAGCCTCTTGATGAGCAGTAGTTGGAAGCCCCTTATCTTTCCCAACCCCCTCATCTCACTGGAGAACCACAGCGGGGAAGGATCTACCCAAGGACACATGATGACATAGCAGGAGAAGCTGGACATGATTAAGATCTCTAGTCACTGATTTCTGGTCAGGCCAGGGCAAAGGGATGTGGGCCACAACCTGTGTGTGTCACTTGAGATTTGGCCTCAGCCTCCTGTTTTGTAAACCTAAATCACTGCAGTCTTTTGTCTTGGTGTGATGGTTTTAGGATGGAGGGCACTTTAGACCAGAAGGGGTGGGCCATCCCATTATTCCCCAAGGGTTATGGGGGTCAAGGATCTTGCCTGCCTCTGGGGCGGAGCCCTGGGCCTTGGCTGGGGCCCAACTGGCTCCTGGCCACTGGGGTGAGAGAACTGGGCTGAAAAACCAACAAAAGGTCCTCCCTCTTACACCCTGGGGCCCATGAGTCACCAGACCTTTGGGGGAATGCCAACATCACCATGACATAGCAAGAATCTTAGTGACCCAAGGGGAGAAGGCAGCCCAGAAATGTTCTGAGAGGGAGGGGTTGGGGCTGCCAGGTCACCCCTCACACAGACCTATCATCAGGATGGGTCCTGAGCAGCCATCAGACTCATGGCCCTCATGGCTCAGGTGGAGAAACTAAGGCCCAAACAGACTCCCAGTCCTATTTTCACTCCCTTGCTCCCTGTGTGAGGGGAAGAGCCACTCCCTGGCTTTGACAGAGTGGGGGAAGATGCTGTTCTAGGGCCAAGGCTCCTTCACCTACACTGGAGCTACTCCCTGGCCTTATCAAGTGGGGGAAGATGCTGTTCTAGGGCCAAGGCTCTTTCACCTACACTGGAGCCACTCCCTGGCCTTATCAAGTGGGGGAAGATGCTGTTCTAGGGCCAAGGCTCCTTCATCTACACTGGTCTATAAAGCCAGAACTTTCTGGAATGAGACAATACTTCTACTCCCTTTCTGATGTGGCTGGGGGTTGTGAGAATGGGGGGGGGGAAGTGGCCAAACAGCAGAGGGAACAGCAAGTGGCTCAAATCCCCTTTGGTAACTCCAGGAACCAGTGTCAGGACACCCCCAGGAAGGAAACTGGGCATGTGGACGAGGGTTGGGTAAGCCAGCCAGGGAGGAGGAAGGGGCAGCGGAAGGCCACATGGGCCCTGCCTGACCCAGGCATGGGACCTGTAGTTACTGGCCTGCTTTCAGTTTCCAGGCCACAAAGGTTTGCTCCCAGCTTGGGCTTCGGGCGTTTGCTCTTCCTTTTCCATGGGATGCCCTCCCAGGCCTTACCTGTGAGCCTCACTCTCTAGGCTGTCCTTATGGGATCTCTGTGTTGTAGCGGATGAGGACAGAAGGGCCCGTTTGTGTCCTCTGTCACAGGCACCACTCCACTCTGAATTTTTTTTTTTTTTTTTTTTTTTTTTTTTGCAGTTTTTTGGCCGGGGCTAGGTTTGAATCCACCACCTCCAGCATATGGGCTCTACTTCTTTGAGCCACAGGTGCTGCCCATCCACTCTGAATTCTTGATTTGCTTACTTACCTTGGGTACCTGGTCCCCCTCAACCCAAGCACACAAGTCCCTCGAAGAAGGCAGGGACATGGCTGCTGTGGTCCAGAGGAGTACTCTATTTCTTTGCATCAAATGAATGACTAAAGAACTTGCTTGTTTGGGGGCAGTGTGGTCCTCAGTGCCACTCTGCCTACCTCCTATGCCAAGTGACATTGTGTGGAAGGAGACTTGAGGGTAGGGGCTCTTCTAGGTGCTGCCTGAACATGGCCCCCAGCCCTGCACCAGTCTCTCCAGGGGACCCCTTGTCACCCTGTCCCTTGCTGGAGTCGGCACTTCCTATTTTTGCTCTGGAAGCCTCTTGTCACTCTCAGAGCAAATGAGAGCAAAGGGGAAGCCTACTGATTACAATGAAACACAGTTGCCCAACCCCAAGGTGGCCACAGGTGAAAGCAGCAGAAATCACATAATCAGCTGAGAAAAGCCTGAGGATTCTTGGTGTTAGTGTCACACTAAGGTTTGGGGAAAGGAAGACACCTACTCCAAGTCACACAGCAAGCTTGGAGTCTCTCAATGAGGTGTCTAAGAGTCGAGTGCCTAAAGTCACAAGCTACCATTGTGGCCTGGGCCACTCTACTAGAGTGTCCTTGTGACAGCACAGGGTGGGGACAAGGGAAGAGGGAGGAATCACTTTCACTTTCTTTCCCAATCTGCTTCTTGGACTAAGGACTTAATGGTCAGAGTCCTAGTTGTTAAGATTTGTAGCTGACACAGGTATGGCTCCTTTAAGGGTACCAGGCTGGTGCCAGGGCCAAGACCAAACTTGTCCCATTGTATGCTCCACCGGGATACCTCCCCTGGGTCCTAGGGCTATGGGGTATTAGGCAACAATGGCTGTGGTGGCACAGCCCTTCTCCTTTGCTTGCTTCCTCATTCCTCTTGGCTCTCCTCCAAGTTCTGATCAGAAACACAAAGGTGGCAGAGAACAGGTTTGGCAAAGGGTAGTGGTAAGTTGTTCTATGTGAACAAAAACTGCTGAGATCCTATAGCATTCAGGGGCCCACAATGTGCAAGGTGCTGGGCCAACCTGCACGCCTACAGGCCTACCCTGTCACAGGCTAACTAGTTTTCACAGAACTCTCACGCAATAAGTTAATGGCAAAGACAGACCATGGTGAGCAGACTGTTGGGTGCATCTAGGGTTAAAAGTGAAAAATTGAGACCACTTTTAATTCAAGCTGAAACTCTGGTCCCATTAGCCCCTGTCCATGTCTTGGTGTCACACAACACACAGGGGCCCTGCCTCTGCTAGGACCACCCCTCCCTTTCCTGCCTCCTGTCCCATGTGCCACCATTGTGCTACACCTCTGCCTTTGCTTCTACTCTCTGGCTTTTCCTATATCAGAGCAAATGGTAGTTTTACCAGCTGGACAACTGGGGCCAGCTGGGGTGAGGTGGAGCTTCTCAGCAGGCTTCAGGAGATAGAGCAAAGAGATGCCATTCCAAGAAATGCTGCGTGTTTGTCCCCAGGGAACTTGACATAGTAGACAGAGAAGAGGCAGAGATTGGGCCTCAGATTTTGCCTTTGTAACTAACTGATGGTGTGACGCTCGTCAAGTCACAAACAGGCTTGGAAAAAATACTCAAAGAATGAATAACATTTCTTGTTTGCCTCATGGAGGAAAAGGTCCAACTAATCAGGGATGTCCAACCCTTCCCCCACCTCTTTTGCACATAGGAAGAATAGGTATTTTCTTGAATCACACAGTAAATACACAAAGACTAATGAAAGCTGATCAGCAAAAAAAAAAAAAAAAAAGTTTGTGCATACTTTTCATGATATCTGATATCACAGATAAGCAAATAAAGTCTTCACAAAATCAGCATGTGGCACAGGCCGCAGGTTGGACAGCCCTGAACTAGAAGGTTCCTGATCTGGTAGCTCCAGGACTCAGCTCTACATTCAGCGGCCAGACAAGTGTCAGATAGGAGGTGGGATGATAATAACACATGGGCAGAATCCATAGGAGGAGCTCAACCTATTTGAGCCTGTGCCAAACGTGGCTGGAACCATTAACTGGAAGAGCTGAGGCATGGAGTGGGAAGTGCCTTTCATAATGTCACACTCAAAGTCTGGCTTTTAAGATTTGGGGCCTGGGGAAAGACTCACCGATGCACCCATAATGATGAAAATGTGTGTATCCGACTGGTGGAAGTCATCACCCTGATACAGCTCTTCCCGCAGAATCCCACACACCTGGGTCCGGCTCAGGGCTACTTGCTGTGCCATGATACTCTCTGGTGGAATAAAGGGTCGTTGACAAAGTAGGGGAACAGGACAAAGTGGGAGAATGGAAGCGTATTGATAAATTAGCCCCTTTCACCCAGGTGACGCCTGAGTACCAAAACAACCCAGTATGAATTGTGGGGTGGAGGGCTTGGGCTTGGGGGTGTGAGTGGAAAACAGAAGGTATGGTGCATTAGAAACCAGTGGCTAAGCTCGGCGCCTGTGGTTCAACGGGCTAAGGCGCCAGCCACTTACACCTGAGCTGGCGGGTTCGAATCCAGCCTGGGACCGCCAAACAACAATGACGGCTGCAACCAAAAAAAAAAAACCGCTGGCTCTGGGCCCCATTCATACTCTCCCAGGATGCTTTCATTTAGGGCGTACTTTATAAAATTACCGAACGCTTTAGTGGATTCCAGCTAGAGCATCGATTCTGGGCAACAGAGTTAAACCCTGCTGGGGCATCACGGTATATGCCCAAGACCGTAGTGGGAACTCTACAAAGACCTGGAGCATGTTAGGTTGTGCAGATGATGGAGTTCAGCTCTGCTTCCCCCCCTCCACCCCGCGCAAGCTGCGTGATCCTGGCAAGTGCACTCCCCTCTCTGGTCTCACCATACTCAAGGGCCCCTTGGAGGAGGTGCGGAGTATAAAGGAATAGTTAAGACCCTCTGTATCCTGCTTGGTTCCCGAGCACAGCAAAGAGCGTGCATCAAAGGGCCGCGTATTGCAGAGGTAGGCAGCACGCCCCTCCGCCGGTGTGGCGCCCGCTTGCTTCTTTACCTGCGCCGCGTCGCCACCGCCCTCCGCGCTCTGCCAGGCAGTATCCGACGGCTCTGCCTCACTCGCCCATTTAAGCAGCGGGGGCAGAAGCCTTGGCTGAACTGACGGATCTCTGGCGAGGCGCGTGGGGCGGGGCCAGGGCAGGTGCGTGCGCATCCTGGGCCAGTCCCACTCGCGAGCCGTTGCGCTCTGACCTGTCTAGTCCCGTCCCGTCCCGCCCTATCCCTCAGGCACCTGCGCTGGCTGCCGGTCTGCAGACTGCTTGCCGCTCCTCCGCATCCACAATACCTCGCGGGCACGGCTGTAGCTCTGCACAGTTCTCCCGTGTCCCCATCGCCGGCCCCGCCCCTACGCTTCGGTTTTCTTGCAGTCCCGAAGGCCCTGCGCCCTCGCTGAGGAGCCACTTCCGCCGGGAGGGAGGCCCACACCTCCTGAGGCCTCGCCTTCGAAGTCTGGGCGGGGCCTTCAGCAGTCCCGCCCCCCGGGTTTCAGGTTAAACCTGTGCTGTTGGACAGCCTCTTTTGACTCCGCCTCTGGAAGGGGCGGGATGCCCAAGCGCCCAGAGGTTGGGTGCCGCTGTCTGTGCGACAGGCAGTGTAGGTCCTGACGCCTTGAAAAGTAGTGGGTGGTGATTGTCACTAGGGGGCGTCCTGCGAGCCGGCCGAGGTTGGCAGACTCAGACTGCATTTGGAGCAAGATGTGGCCTTAAGGCGGCCTCACACTTCTCGCCTGCCTCCTGCGTTCCCGGGGGCGGGGTTGCTGGTTTATACTTCCGTATCCCACGGCTACGACACCGGAAGCCGGTAGCGGGGCTTTCGATAGGAGAGAAAGGAAGGGCGGCCACAGAAGTGGGATTTTCTTAGAGCGCTGGGGCCCTAGGAGCGCTAGCAGCCCGCTGCTCCCACCCTCCTCACGTCTGGCCGACTCTGCTGACAGGTGTGGTGCTTTTCCCCGAAGAGAGGGTTCCGTCGGCGGGCGTTCCACCTTCTCCGGGACTCCCCTGGACGTTCAGGGGCCCTCCTGTTGGGCCCCGGCCCATTCCTGCTGCGTCTGTCGGGAGATATCCAAGTAGAAATGTTTAGTTTGAGATATGAGTCTGAAGTTTATAAAAGAGGACTAATTAAATATTAAGATTGGGGTTAAAGCCATGAGACTGGATAAAATTACTACAGGAGTGAGTGTAGTTACAGAAGCGGTCCCATTATCGAGCCCTGGGGCACCCAGCATGAGAGAGTGGTCGCCCAGTGAAAGTGCCTGAGCAGGAGCAGTCAGTGACCTAGGAGAGAAACCAGGGAAGCGGACGGGCTGTTCTGGAAGTCAGTGGAAGAAAGTAAATTGAGGAGGAGGAGGGAGGGGTCAGCTGTGTCATCTGTTGCTGATGGGTCAGTAGGGTATTCAGCGGTATTGGTGTTAATAATCAAAGGGACCAACTTTTTTCGGCTTTAAATTCATCCTCCCTCACCTCAGGCATTCTTCCAGAAACTCGTATTGGGATTGACATCCTTCTGGTAGTCGTCTTGGGCTGTGTTTAAAAGGGCTCCATGCTGTTCCACATGGTCTACTTCTAGTTCACAAGAGGACATTAGCAGCTCAGCCTGTCTACCTGCTCCACTGTCTCAAGCTTACAGCCCAGCTCTCGCTTTTAGATTTCTCAGCGCATGTCATCAGACACCAGATGTCTCCTCTGCCCATGTCCCTAGCTCCAGGGAACCCAAATCAGGATCTGATTGGCTCCCCAAATCCCCTCTTGCTAGGTATATGAGTTTCTCAGGGCTACTGTAATAAATGACCACAAGCTTGGTGGCTTAAAACAGCAGGAATTTAATCTCTTTCAGTTCTGGAGACCAGAAGTTCAAAATGAAAGGGTCAGCAAGTCACACTTCCGCAGGCTCTAGAGAGGACCCTTCCTTGGTATTTCAGCTTCTGTGGCTAAAGTTATTCCCGGGCTTGTGGCCACATCACTCCAGTCTCTCCTCTGTCTCCACATGGCCTCTTACCCCATGTGTCTTCATCTGTCTCCTATCTTACTCTTCTGTGTCGCAGAAGGACACCTGTCATTGGGTTAGGACCTACAGGGTAGTCCAGGATAAGGTCACTTTTTTTCCAAATAAAGTCATACTTTTATGTTTTGGAGGTTAGGACATAGATGTATCTTTTGGGGGGACTACCATTCAGCATACTGTACTAGCTGAGGGGCCAGCCCCCTCTACTTCTCTGGCTTGGAGGTATTTAGGGGTAGGATTTCCAGCACACTGACAGCTACCTCCACAAATAATTCTCTCTCCTAATTTCCCATGTCTGGTGAAATTCTTAACTTTCATTACAGCCTGGAGATAGGTTCTAGGCAGAGAGTTTAAAATCATTGCTGAACCATGGCCCCAAAACTCCTGCACAGAGTCAAATTCTTGTCCTGCTGGGTAAGAGAATTCATATGGGTCTTGTGTGATGCTTTTTTTTTGAGACAGAGCCTCAAGCTGTCACCCTGGATAGAGTGCTATGGCATCACAGCTCACAGCAACCTCCAATTCCTGGGCTCAAGCGAGTCTCCTGCCTCTGCCTCCCAAGTAGCTGGGACTACAGGCACCCGCCACAATGCCCGGCCATTTTTTGGTTGCAGCCATCATTGTTGTTTGGCGGGCCCAGGCTGGATTCGAACCCGTCAGCTCAAGTGTACGTGGCTGGCGCCTTAGCCCGCTGAGCCACAGGCGCCGAGCCACAATATTATTTCTTAAGTGAACTATCAAGCTGTGATTCTTATGCAGTTTTAAGATTGCTTAATCTCATAAATATCTAGTTCAATGGAAACATTAGCATATGTTTACCAGGACACATGTATAAGAATATTCATGCACAATCGATTTGTAATAGCAAAAATTTATAAGCTACTGATGAATAAGGTTAAATTATGGTACATTCTCGCTATTGACAATGGTGAAAATGAATTAACTATAATCACAACATTATTGACAAACCTTAACAACATAAATACCGAGCCAAAAGAACAAGTCCCAGAAGACAACATATAATATGATAAGTTAAAAAACAAATAAAACTAGCACATTATTTAGGCCCACACCTATGTGCAATAAAATATAAAGACAAGTAAGGGTACGATAAAAGTAAAATTTAAG
>CAUYRH010028451.1:0-12443 GCA_963574655.1 Perodicticus potto
TGTGGTCCCAGCTACTTGGGAGGCGAAGACAAGAGACTCGCTTGAGCCCAGGAATTGGAGGTTGTGAGCTGTGATGCCACGGCACTCTATCCAGGGTGATAGCTTGAGGCTCTGACTCAAAAAAAAATAAAAATAAAAAAAAAATGTGCCAAAAAGATTCAATTCTTTTTGTTATGTAATTCAAATCACCCCAGTGCATCTCCTGTTGATTGCAAACTTAATGTAAGCTGTGGTTTTGTTGTACTTTATAGATTTCATAAAGTCTGAACTACAAAGAGTTAGCTCAGATCAAATTTTCTATTCAAATTTTGTTAGAGTTAAGACTGCACACAAAAAAGTTGAAAAGTGATTAATATAATTAGCATCTTATTTACAGTAAGAGAAATGTTGCAAATATAAAATAAATTCTTCATCCTCACATATTAAATTTTCCAACTGTATCTCTCTGTGTCTTGAGTTTCAATAAAAACTAGACTCCAACTAGATCAAATAAATATTCACATAAAAATTGACAACGGATAAAGTCAGAGTGTTGGCCTTATTATATAAATACCTAAAAAATTAAAAATTAAAACATTTTTACTCAGTATACAATTGCCATTTTCTACATTAACAGAATTTTCATTAACCAAACTCATGCTGTCACATAATACCAAATGGCTCCTTTTCCTTCAGAGCCTAGAGTTGTATGTATCCAATTTCTGAAATTAATTGATTTTTGTTATTAATCATAAAGTCTTTCTAGAAAACAAATTATTGGCTATAATTTTAGCCCTTTTATTTAGAGTAAATATTTAGAGTGACTATAAGAAATCCCACTTTCCAAAATTATTTTTTATGTTGACAGCATTTGTACAGTGTAACTTTTATCTAAAATAAAATAAGAAGTCAGACAAGGACCAGGGCTCTTAGAAAAAGATGTTGATTATTTGAGAGACAATATGCCAAATTTATCCTATGAAACTCATTCCAGCACAGTGAAAAGGTACAAAACCAAACCTAAGAATAAAAGAAAAAATGTCTTAACGTATGTTATACAAAGTCTGACAATTAAGTTCGCAAAATTGTCACCATGTCACTACTTACGTTGGCTGCACTGTATGAACAATTCAGTAGGGTTTCATAACCTTTGTATATCAGTGTTTCAAAGCTGTGTTCCTGTAGAAGTATGGCGGTGTCTTGCAGATTGGAATTCATTACTGGTGTTTCATGTGTGTGTGTGTGCTGGACGTACAATGACAGCTCTAAAGGTGGTTGCAGGAAAACACTTCCAAGATTTCTTTGAAGAGTGAACTGGGTGCTGGCATTGGTGTATAGACTCCGAAGGAAAGTACTTCAAAGGTGACTGCAGTAATATTCAGTGATAAGGCATAGTTGTTGGATCTCATATTTCTCATTCTTTTAAGACAAACCTTTTAGAATCAGTAGTTCTCAACCTGTGGGTCGTGACCCACAGGAAATGTATTAAAGTGTCACTGCATTAGGAAGGTTGAGAACCACTAGCTGGTCTTATTGTCTGACATTTGTGAAACCCATTTTTTTTTTTAATAATAAATATCCTATTGCATAATTACCTTGGTCTACCAAGCCAGAATTCTCCACCAAGAAAGCTTTATGGACCCTATATCATGCATGTCTTCTAAACATAAAAAAGGATAGAATGCTTTTTCTAACTATACCTTGTTTGGGTAGAATTATTAAATCTAAAAAACAAAAATAGAACATTTCTGACATTTCTTGAACTAAAACATCTTTATTGACTATTTGTTATGTTTCAGGTCTTCCTATGTACCAAGAACACTATGGTGAATACAGGACATGATCTCAGACCTCACTTGACAGTATATTAGAAAGAAAGAGAGAGTGAGAAAGATACATTTAAACAAAAATACAGATTTATAGATGGAAAGGTATGGTGACATACCAGCTTCTTGTTAGCATATTTGAACAATCTTGTCATTCTGTCATTATTATGCTATTTATTAATTATTTCAGTACTTTTTTTTAATTTCAGACTACTATGAAAGTAAAAACATTTATCATTCATGGACGGTGCCTGTGGCTCTAGGAGTAGGGGTGCTGGTCCCATATACTGGGGGTGGTGGTTTCCAGCCTGGCCAAAACTAAAAAATTTATAAATTTACCATTCATTTGTTGTTTGTTTCTAAGGTAAAGTTCAAGTTTAGCTGAGCCCTCCACCCAAGAGATCAGCTGAATATGTTTACATTGTGAAGATTAGGTGACAACTTGCCAATCCCATTCCCTATTTCCCTTTCTCCTTTCCCACCTCCCCCTTCACTTAAATATGCTTGTGTTTTTCTTTCCCATAGATGTGTAGTAGTTTATATATTGATTTCATATTAGTATTGAGTAAATTGGATACTTGTGTTTCTATTCTTGTGACACTTTACTAAGAAGTGTGTTTCAATTCCATCCAGGTAAATACAAAAGATATTAAGTGTATGGCTGAATAGTCATCCATGGCAAGTATATACCACAGTTTGTTAATCCACTCATGGGTTGATGGATACTTGGGTTGATTCCATATCTTTGTGATTGTTAATTAAGCTGCAATAAAAATTAAAAATTTTAATGTAAATAAATATCCTGTGGTAAAATGATGCTTTTTCTTTGGGGTATATACCTAAGAATGTGATTGCAGGATCAAATGGAAGATAGACTTTTTATTCTTGGAGAATTCTCCATACATCTTTCCATGGAGGTTGTATTAGGTAGTAGTCCCACCAGCAGTGTAAAAGTGTTCCCTTCTCTCCACATCCCTGTCAGCACCTGCAGTTTCAGGATATTGTGATATGGGCAATTCTCACTGGGGTTAAGCAATATCTCAGAGTGGTTTTGATTTGCACTTCTCTGATGATTAGGAACTATGAGCATTTGGTATGTCTTTCTTGGCCATTCATTAGTTATCTTCAGTGATGTTTCTGTTCCAGTCTCTTGCCCACTTATCAGTGGTGTTGTTTGCATTTTTCTTGCTGACTAATTTGAGTTCTCTGTAGATTATAGTTATCAGTTGTGGTGGGCGCCTGTAGTCCCAGCTACTTGGGAGGCAGAGGCAAGAGACTTGCTTGAACCCAGGAATTGGAGGTTGCTGTGAGCTATGATGTCACATCACACTATCCAGTGTGACAGCTTGAGTCTCTGTCTAAAAAAAAATATATATATATATATATATATATATATATATATATATATATATATATATTTCCTTAGAAGATCCTTTGAAAATGCAAACATTACATGTTACAATCACCAAAGTAACTTAGCAGAAACCAATAATGCTGTTTTGAGTTTCTGTTTTCTTTGGTTCTTACCAACTTTACTAGCTCGGAAGAGTAGAGTCCATTAGAAATACTATGCATATTTTGAAGCAGCTATGATTGAGGGAGGTCTGGAATATAGGCTGTCATCTAAGGAAGGCAAGGACTTAATCAAATGGCATTGCATGACCCTTATATCAAAGGCTAAGGCAAAAACATTGCAATCGTGAAATTTAAAAATTCACAAAGCTGGGTTGCATCCAAGACGACAGACTAGAGACATTTCTTCACCAGGTGTTCTTGGTAAGATTCCGATAAGGGAACTCCTTCCATCTCTTGCTTGACTGTCCTTTCCTGAAACATCATTGTGAGGTCACAGTGACTCATCAAGGGACTCCAGGAGCCAAGGAGGTCAGAAACAAGGATAACATAGACAGAAAGCAGGTGTGAGGGACAAACCCAAGGACAAAGCCTACATGTGAAATCCATGAGAACTCAAGACTGTAGGAGAGTATCTCCCAATCCCACCAGAGAACCCTGTAGTGATGAACTGGGGAACACAGTGAACTCTGAGAGGGTCTGTCCCTCCAGAAGAGAGGAGCAAGGAGAAACAAACAGGAACTTAGATCCTGCTGGTCTCTATTGTGCATACAGAAACCACATATTTTTGTTTTATATATGATGGAGGAATGGTCAGGTTGGTAAGAAGTTCCTGACTCAAGGGCATCCATCCACCCCAGCACCCAGAACCTTGAGTGTGTGAAAGTTGGTCACTGACCACTGCTGGACAACCTCATTATTTCTGCTTTTCTCCTTCTTTCTTTTCTCTCTCCTCTTTTTTTTTTTTATTAATTTTCAATGTTATTAATTTTTTTCTTCTCTTCCCTCATTTTTTTGTCTTCTCTTACTTTTGTCCCTGTGCCCAAGGGCCAATCTAACTTCCAAGCACAGAGACAAGGAATATTAAGAAGAAGGAGGAAATGATAGAAGAAAGCAGGGGGGGAAATAGAACAAGAAGAAAATACACATGAGGATGAATGAACAAAAAAGTCTAGCAACATGAAAAACCAGAACAGAATTACCCCACCCAATGACTTGAGGCAACTAGCACAAAGGATCTCCCCTAATTATGGGAATGAAAGAAAGGGAATTTAGACTACATATGGCAAAAACAAAACAAATAAACAAACAAAGAAAACAAAAAACAATGATGAGAATTGAACGGAAAGTGGAAAACCAGCAAAAGAAAATCCAAAAATTGACCCAATAACTGATTGGAAGACATGAAGAAATTAGAAAGAACATAATGGAGCTTGAGGAACTGAAGGAGTTATTGAGAGAATTTAAAGATGCAGTAGTATGCATCAATAACAGATTAAACCAAGGTGGAAAAAAACTGTCAGAGCTAGAAGATAAGATTATTGAGCTAACTCATGCATTTAAACAAAGAAACAAGGAATGTACATGTGACCCTATAACAGTTAGGTTTAATAGACATATGTAGAACATACCACCCAAAAACTATTGAGTATAACTTGTTCTTCTTGCCAGCTCATGGATCATACTCCAAAATTGAACATATCCTAGGATACAGATCAAACCTGTATAAAATTAAAATCATAGCAATTGTGTCTTGTATGTTTTCAGACATAAGGGAATAAAGGTAGAATTAAACGCCAACAAAAACATTCATCTACACAGAAAGTCATGGACACTAAACAACCTTATGCTGAATGACAGCTGGGTCGTGGAAGAGCTAAAGAAGGAAACAATTAGATTCCTGGAACATAACAACAGTGAAGTCACAAGCTATTAAAAACTGTGGGAGAAATTTATCACATAAGAAGCCCACATTCAAAAACAAAGAAAGAGCACAAATAAACAACAAAATGAACCACCACAAGGAACTTGAAAAAATTAACAATTCTATTCCAAATCTACCAGAACAAAGGAAATAACCAAAATCAACTCAGGAGTAACTGAAATTGGAAACAAACAAAAAAAAGCATTCAGAAAATTAAATAAACAATTGGTTCTTCAAAAAGATAAACAAAATGGACAAACTCTTGCCCATAGTAAGTAGAAACAGAAAATTAAAACCTCCAAAAAACCCAGTAAGAAATGAAAAAGGCAAAAATAAAAGTACCACAGAAATACAAAAGATCATCTCTGATTACTACAAAAAAGTTATACCCCAAATCTGAAAATCTGGAGGAAAAAGACCAAGACCTGAAATCACACAATCTCCTTAGCCTTAACCAGGAAGAAATCGATCTCTTTAACAAACCAATTTCAAGCACTGGTATGAAGTAAGTAAAAAAATGGTACACAAACAAACAAACAAAAATTCCCTGGACCAGAAATTTTCACACTAGAATTATGGCAAACCTTCGAAAAAGAGCTTCTATCTATACTGCACAACCTATTCCAAAACATTGGGAAGGAAAGAACCTCCTCAACCCATTATATAAAACAAACATAACCCTGATACCAAAATGAGAAAAGGACCCAACTAAAAGGCAACCTACAGACCAGATTAACTAAGAAATAACCATGAAAAGATATTTAAAAAATATCATAGCAAATAGAATAGAGCTACACATTTAAAAAAAAGAAATTATACAGCACAATCAAGTACACTTTTCCCCAGGGATTCAAAGTTGGTTTAATATATGAAAATCCATGAATGTAATTCACCATATACATAGAATCCTTGAAGTGATCAAGACATACAGCAGTATCATGGGCTATAGTATCAATGTCCACATATCAGTAGCTTCTGTATACACAGTAACAATCAATCTTAGAGGAAGATAAATGACACAATACCCTTCACAGTAACTTCAATGAAAATTAAATACCTTGAGATACATCTAACAAAGGAGGTGAAAGATATCTACATAGAGAATTAAGAAACCCCAAGGAAATAAATAGCACAAGATAGATAGATAGATAGATAGATAGATAGATAGATAGATAGATAGATAGATAGATAGGTAGATAGATAGATAAATAGATAGATAGATTTTATGTCTGTCTCCTCTAGCTGGCTGCAGACTGTCTGGACAACGTCCTTCAGAGTTATCTCCAACATTGGAAAGTTGCCTCATCTGTGAATGGGTACAACCTCGGCCAGGACCTCGTGCAGCCAGCTTACCTGATCCCAGATGAGCACATTGAAGGAAACAGAGTCCCTGGTACTGCTGCTCTCCTCTGCCATCTTGGGAGACATTCTGGCTGAAGAAAGTGGGTGTTGGAACAGGAGGTGACAGAGTTAGGTCCTAGGTGTGGGCAGCCCCCAGGAGGAGTTGAGTCGTCACTACAGCTCCCAGGCAGCGGCACTGAGTTCACAAGATATTAATAAAGGAAGAACATACCATGTTCTTGGCTGGGAAAATCTTGGGTGGGAATAATCATCATTGTTAAAATGTCAATACTACCCAAAGTAATCTACAGATTTAATGCAATCTCCATTAGAATGCCATCATTCTTAGAAGACCTCAAAAAAATAGTTCTTGGTTCTGTATGGAACCAAAATAAAAAGCATATAGTCCAAAAATCCTTAGCAATAAAAACAAATCCAGAAGATAATTTTACCAGACTGCCATGTCCACAGGATCAAAACATCATTATACTAGCGGGAAAAAATAGATACATATCCACATAGCACAGAATAGAAAATCAAGAGATGAAAGCAGTCTCTTATTGCCCTCTGGTCTTTGATAAACCAAACAAAAGCATACACTGGGGGGAAAAAATCCCTATTCAACAAATAGTGCTGGGAAAACTGGATAACCACGTGTAGAAGACTGAAACTGGACCTGTATCTCTCACCACTTACAAAAATTGACTCACTACATATAAAATATTTAAATCAAAGATACAAAACAATAAAGATCCTAGAAGCAAGTGTGTAAAACACTCTTCATGGCGTCGCAATGACAACAACAAAAAAAGAGGCTTAATTAAGCTTAAATTATCTGCACAGCTAAGAACACAGTAACTAAAACAGCTAAACGACCTTTAGAATGGGAAAATAATTTTGCATGTTATGAATCTGGCAAAGAGTTTACCACTTATATCTTTAACTATAAATTTATTTATAAATTCACCTATTTAAAAAAATTCTGCATTTAATTATTTTTGAAACAACTATTTACCACTAAATATGATTGGTATTAATAAAGCTATATTTCATTTTAAATTTTATATAATTTATAGTGCATAAAAATTATCTTATTTCTATCAATAATAGTTTATCTTAGTCTCACTCAGTTTAAAGTTTATTTCAGAGATAGATCCACATTGAGGATGCTTACTCTGAGCTTACTCCTTAATCGTTGCTATGCAATCCCCTATGAAAGGGGCTTAATAACACTTTACTGTGCAAATTAATCAATTCTTATAGTTTATGAAAATGATATTTCTTCCATTTATGTATTCTTATCTTCTAACAGGACACAGTAGTCCAACTATTAAAATAATAATTTACAAAGTAAAAAAGATCAAGGACATCTTTTCTTAATGTGTATTTGTTGGTTATGGTCATATTACCAGATGTAGGCACTGAGTTCACTAAAGCAATGGATATAATCATGACTATATATTTCTACCCGAAGTCATTATGCTGTCCTATGCAAAGTAAACCAAAGGTAGATTAGTGATATAGGTTATAAAGGAAAAATTTTTACCAATGTCGATCATTCTAAGGAAAAAATTGAAAATAGAAATACCAGAGTAGAAATTTCTGAACTCAGTGATTCAAGTTTCTGGTATTTTTTTTATGTTAAAAAACATTTAATATTCAGGTTCTACTTTGCAGAGAGAAAAAGTTTGATGTTGTTTTGTTATTGGTTCAGTTTGTTTAACCTTAGATTATATCTTAATGTTTAAGCACTCCATTTTATTTATTTTTGGAAGTTTCAAAACGATGGGATTAATACACAATAATGAGGAAGCCATTTCATTCTAAAGCCTAATGGTTTCTTTAAATTTGGTATACATATGATCCATGGTGTTCAAAATAGCCTTTGAAAATTTCCGGTTTATATTATTTTATGTTTATACTTGTTATTTTGGCCCATTTATTCATGTTTGTTTATACCTAGGAGTCTTTTCTGTAACCTGTGGGGCATGCTTTTTTGTACGTACACACTTTTACGTATATAACACATATCTAGAGAAAATTATAGCTTATTCTAATTTAAAGAATCTTCTAAGATATACATACCTTATCAAATTTTGCTTATTTTTTAAATTTTTTTTGAGACAGAGTCTCATTTTGTCATCCTGGGTAGAGTGCTGTGCTGTTATTGTAGCAAACTCAAACTCTTGGGCTTGAGTAATTCTCTTGCCTCAGCCTCCTGAGTAGCTGAGTCTATAGTAGTTTGCCATAAAGTCCAGTTAGTTTTTAATATTTTTAGTAGATATAGGATCTCCTTCTTTCTCAGGCTTATCTCAAACTCCTGAGCCTAAGCAATCTACTTGCCTCAGTCTCCTGGAGTGCTAGGATTATAGGCATGAACCACCATGACTGCCCTATCTTATCAAGTTGTGCAATCCTCAAAACAATTAAGAAGTAAGGATGGTGAATGCATATTCAAGATAATAAATACAATGAACACTTTATTTAATATCAAATTCATGATTCTTTTCAAGGAGTTCAACGTACTTAGAATTTGAAAAACATAGCTTTTGTGCCTTCTATCTGGAGACCAAATCTGAATATCCTTCTAAACAGTACATATTGGAAACCTCAGACCAACTCCAATGTAATGATGTCAGGATCTCTTATTTCCATATAAACAAAATAATTGTCAATGGTTCTTATCTCTATTAAAAATAAAAATAAATTGCATAAATTAGAAAAAATATATCTTCATAAATGAATGAGTAAAATAAACAGGTGGCTATATATACAGAAGGTGTAAAAAAATGTACACACATTTTAAGAAAGGAAAAACCTGTATTAAAATTGTAGTACTCAATATATAATGATAATGTTTGTTACCTTGTATATTGTATCTTATTATCTCTTGTAATTACAGAAGTCAAATACGACTTGAGGGTAACAATTTTAATACATTTCATTTCTCACAAAGTGTATATATTTTAATACCCTCTTTTATACATATATTAACATATATGTACATATATACAGAAGTGGAAATTCTACTTATGCCAAAACAAAATAACTATAATAAATTAATAAATTTCATAATAGATTTCTTTTGGAATAGTTAAGATCACACATTTCAAATATTATCAACTGCTGCATGCATGCCATCCACCTAATTCTGTATGTTTACCTTTTAAAAATGTGTTACTACTCATAGTTACATAATGAATTGACCCATGTTATTATTGCTATTATGATTTGCCATCAGAGTAAATCAATTTTTATTAAGGAACTACAGAGGTATCACTCACTAGATTCAGGATCAGAGTTGCCATCCCCTTCAGTGCGATTGTTGGACCCAGCATGATCAAAGTATTCTTCCTGAGGATAGCAAAGGAGCAGAGCATGGGATGTGCTGGGAAGGCTGACTAGATCATGGTCTTCACTGTTGCTTTCCTGAGAGCCTTCTGGTAGGTGAAATGTGACATGCCACTGGAACTGAAAGGAAGAAAGAAAGTTACAGGGTTTCAACTGTGATTTGAATAATTGCTTATAGGGTACAATTTAGAAAATATATTATTCTAGCTTATCTGATGAAGCCACATTAACATTACCTTGAGTTGTGAACAATTTAAGGGTTTTAAACAAGTGGGCTTGAACACAGGCAGCTCTGTGTTCAAGCCCACTTCACCTGGTGGCAGAATTGCTTCCATTATATTTCTAAACAGGACACATCCAGATGCAGAATGAAAGTCAACTTGTTCTAAAGCATGTCTTCCAGTCTTTATAGCATATTTAAGCACATTGAAAATTCTTATCATCATTTAAGTATGTATTTATTTAGCTATGATTTGTCAATAACTTATTTTTTTAATTATAACCATGGAAAAATATAACCAAATTTTATATGTAAGATTCAGGTGGGCTGACACAATAAATAGTAACATAAATTTATGCAATCATGTGAGCATAAAAATAAAGAGTACAAATCATCTTTTAGAAGAATAGTAGGGGCAAGATTCTGAATTGGACTTCATTCAAATTGATTGTATTCTCTAATAAAATAAAAATATTTACATGATCTAGATAACAGTTGCTGATAATTATAGAACGAAGTTTAGTTATCATGGTAAAAGGTAATTATAGCAGGATATATTATATACATATATATACATACACATACATACATATACACACATCAAAATATAAAAATTAAGCACTTAGCTTCTTAAACAAGATTTTTGTGACTTCTAGGAGGGCCAATATCTTCATAAGAAGTAGCAGCATATTTGCTTTCAGCATTGCTATACTATCCACAGAAGATACTCTCCAAAGATATGCTCCGTGTAATCACACCTTGCAGCTACTCTTTTGAACTCTTGGAATACTGTGGGGAAAATCAGTTTCATTGAAAGAAGCCTGACTACTGTGAGCTACCATACTGTGAGGAAGCTGAAGCTAGTCATCTATAAAAACAGACTTCAATGCCCAGACAGGCCCAATTGTTCCAGCTACTAATAGTTTAGGTACAAGATATGTATGTGAAGCAACCATTCTGAACATTCTAGCCAATAGCTTTACTGGGGCCATCCTAGACGTCACCAGATATTTTAGTACCGTCCCCATTTGAAACATCAATAATTGAGAAGAGATAGCAATCTCTACTGTTCACTACCCAAATTCCTGACCTAAAAATTGAGAAGGAAAATTGGTTTTTATGCCGCCAAAGATTTGGGATGGTTTTCTAGGTAATAATAGATCAACCAAAACACTAAGCTACTCAAAGCAGGAAAGATTCAAATTAAAGGTAATTTATTTAAGACATTTATTTATATATCAAAGGTCAGAAGAATATAAGTGCTAGGCACTTCCAGCAAAGCCGTATTTGACTGTTGCCCTTCTAAGCCAAGATCTTATTTTATTTTACTTTTTTAATAAGTCATAAACACATCCATCATGTATACATTGATGCCTTCATGGGGTAAAATATGCTTATTTTATATACAATTAGGAATGCTTACATAAAACTAGTTATTATAGTCTTCACCTCATTTACTTAATTGTTGTGTTAAGATATTTATACTCTATACTTAATAGATTTGACATGTACCCTTGTAATATGAAGCACAGGAATGGTCTCACTGTTTACCCTCCTTCCATAAAATCTCCCCCCTCTCCTTCCATCTCTATCCTCTTCCCTCCTTCATCTTGGGCTATAGTTGTGCTTTATCTTTCTTATGAAAGTCTGAGTGATTATAAATTGGTTGCATAATAGTAATTAGTATATTGGATACTTTTTATTCCATTTGTGAGAAACTTTACTAAGAAGAATATGTTCCAGCTCCATCCATGTAAACATAAAAGAGGTAAAAGCACCATCTTTCTTTAAGGCTGCATAATATTCCAGGGTATACATACCACAATTTATTAATCCATTCATGGGTTGATTGGCACTTGGGCTTCTTCTATGACTTGACAATTATGAATTGAGCTGCAATGAACAATCTGGTGCAAATATCTTTGTTGCCAAGTGATTTTTGGTCTTTTGGATATACCTAGTAGAGGTTTGCAGGATCAAACAGCAGGTCTACTTTTAGATCCCTGAGAGCTATTCAAACTACTTTCCAAAAGTGAGATATTAACTTGAATTTCCACCAGAAGTGCTGAAATATTCCCTTTTCTCCAAATCCACACCAACATCTACAGTTTTGGGATTTTGTTATGTGAGCTACTCTTACTGGAGTTAGATGATATCTCAAAGTGGTTTTGATTTGCATTTTTCTGATGATTAAAGATGATGAGCATTTTTTCATGTGTGTCTGGGTCATGCACCTGTCTTCATCAGAGAAGCTTCTGTTCATGTCTCTTGCCCACAATGAAATGGGGTCACTTGTTCTTTTCTTATTAATGTTTGAGTTCTCTGTGGATTCTGTTTACCAAATCTTTGTCAGAAACATAACCTGCAAATAACCTCTCCCATTCTGACGGCTGTCTCCTTGCTGTACTTACTATATTTTTGTCTGTGCAGAAGCTTTTTAATTTGATCA
>CAUYRH010028452.1:0-41362 GCA_963574655.1 Perodicticus potto
CAGAAGTCACAATAGGATAATCCAATTAGCTACTCAGAAGGAAAAAAAGACCACTATTCTATGATGAGGTGATTGTGGGGGCAGGAAGGGAGAGGAGCAGGAAAGGAACTTGACCTACCAAAAGGGATTTAAGAAAGAGATTTATTTTTTGTAAATACCCATAATGCGATGATAAGATGACTCTGGAAGATGACTCTCTAAGGAGGTAAAAAGATTAAGCATAAAAAAAAGAAAAGAGATAGTTATAGGTCTCCAACATCCAAAGCTAAGCTATGGCTAAGTTAACATAGGATGCGGCTCAAAAAGCAGAAAATCATTATATGGATGATTTACAGATATAGGCAAAGGAAGAGTGATAGAAAGTATAACAACCCATTTTAAAATTCGTATCTTGGAGAAGACAATAGTAGTTCCTAACGACTCTTGTTTGAACTAAAGTCTAAGCTTCTGAGGAGTCATCTGTTTCTGTTTATCTATGTGTGGTTTTAAGTGTGTCCTTCAGAAATGATTCATTTGTTCATAAATGTTTATTCATCCAATTATTCACCTTTTATTGATTTAATAAATCATTTTAGCATTTCTGCTGTGGTAAGTGCTAAGATTATAACAGCAAATAAAACTGACAGTGTTTTTACTCTAATATAATTAATTAATCATATTCATGAGTATTTAATTGTATCTAAGATAACTGTTATGAAGGAAAAGTACTGTAGGAAATGAGAATAATTTCCAGGGAAATTTGACCTAGTGTACAGGAAGAAAAGAGACAAATGTCCTATGAATATGCTACTTAATCTGAAACCTGTATGTGGACAAATTCCCTAGTTAGGGAAAATCCTGATTATTTTCAAAGACTTAAGAGACCTCAGAGAAGGTTGAATAGTAAGGAGAAAGGGAAGAGAACAGCATGACATGAGGCAAGCACAGATCAGGTACAACATTTTAGGCCATTTTAACATTTTGCCTTTTACCAAATGGATTACCATTATATGAGGTCCGAAATTGAGTGTGTGACCTTGCCATTGGCAGCACTGTGTAGACAACTTGGTAAGGTTTCATAACCTTGGTATATTGGTGTCTCATAGTTGTGTTCATGTCAACTGTGGCAGTGTCTTGCTGAGTGTCATTAATTATTGTTGCATGTTTTGTGTGCCCTTGTGAGAATGTCAGAGCTTAAATTAGAGCATTAAATTTCTTGTTAAACTTGGCAAGAGTAGAAGTGAAATCAGAGACATATTAGCCCAAGATTATGGGGATACACCACAAAGAAAGCACCAGTGTACAAATGAATTAAACACTTTTTATGAGGGGATAAAAAGTATCATTGAGGAAGAGAGGTGAGCAAGGCCAGTAATGAACAGAAGTGATAAAAACATTGCAAACATTTTGTCAAATTGTGCATCAAAATTATTGACTGACAGTAAGAATTATAGCAGAACTAGGAAACATTGATAGAGAAACAGAAAACTCTTAACTGAAAATCTTGGCCAATAACTCATGGCTCTTGCATCACAACAGTGCACCAGCTGACAGTACTTTCTCTGAGGATTTGTTTAGTGGATAAACAAATAGCTATATTGAAACACCTTCCCTACTCACCTGAAAGGGTCTCCCTTGACTTTTTTCTTTATGGGAAGATTAAAGGAAATATTGAAAGGAAGACATTTTGATGACATTCAGGTCATCAAGAGTAATATGACAGCTTTGATTGCCATTTCAGAAAAAGAATTCAAATATTGCTTTGAAGGGTAGACTAGGCTCCAATGTCAGTTCACAGCTTCCCTAGGGGACTACTTAGAAGGTGACATATTCAGCAATGAGGTATGTAGCACTTTTTCTAGGAAAAGCTCAAGAAAGTAATTATCAGTCGTCGTATACTGTGCACTATACAATCAGCTTGTAATCAGGCATTGAAGGCACGTGATTGACATCATGCAGGATACAGAAGTAAGGAAGAGTTGGTTCATTCAAGATTACTCCAGAATCATAAAGGAAAGATATAAATGATGCCTTTTTCTCTCCTATGGTGTTCCTGGAAGAGAAAGTCCCAATCCCTTCATTTAATCCCCTGTTCCAACATAATAGATTGCACCTGATAGTAAGTAATATATATGGGCTGCCTTATTTTTTGTAAATACCCATAATGCGATGATAAGGCTTTGCTATCTGGGGTCTCTGATTTCTTTAACTCTTTGAATCTTAGAACTTTTGCCTTTTAGAAGCTAGAAAGTTTGAGACTTCAGGCTGCTTCTGCCTGAAATCTTTTGTGATTAGATTATGCCACCTTAGCTATATCATCCCAGGGCCTCACTCCATGTATAAGGCAGTTTGTACAGGCTTCTGAATGTAGCAGTGTGGGAACAGAACACTTCAGAGTCCGCTTGCTCAGGATCTAGTCATAACTCTGCTTCTTGCTAGCACTGTGATATTTAATTTTCTTATCCTCAGCTTCTCAGCAATAGAATGGATAGAAATGCAAAATCTGCCTCATAGGATTGTTGTGAGGACTGAATGTGAAAATGCCTGTGAATTTCTTAGTACACTCCTGATGCATGTTAATATTAGGCACTCAAAATTGCTACCTGGACTTTTTTATTATTGTTATGGTCAGGTAATTCTCACACATCCTATGAGATACTGGTAATTCAAGCATTTAAATGTAGATTTTTTTTTTCTGACAACTTTCAGTCTCGACTATCAAGTTGTCCCAGGCTTTCTGTGTCTCTCAGGAAACTTCTTTGGCCATATCCAGTAGCACAAAAATCAATCTCCGGAATCCCAGTAGACATCCTGCCCTCTAAATGCTAGGATGGGGGAACAATGCCTCTCTGGGACTGAAAGTGAGCTACAACTCATCTCTCAAACTGAGCTGTAAATATAAAAGCTATTTAAGGTCCAACTTTGAAAATAATTTCTAGACCTCTCTAAAATTGTCACCAGACATAACAGTGTGCCAGCTTATAGGATTATAACCAAATAGGCCTTTAGGCTCTGAGCAATTCCTACATAAATATTCTTATCAATTGTCATAACCTAATTTATTTTGGCACAAAAAGTTCCTAAAGAAACATTATTGTTTTTCAAGGTGAAGTACACAGGAAGGCAGGAGGAGACCCAACAGTCTGTCCTGAAATAAAATTATTTTTATAATTAAGTCAGGCAATCTGCACCTCCATTTTTATTTGTTAACTTAGCTTACTGAACTTTAATTCTTACATGTGTTTAGGGTGGTTTTTCTCTATTTTACAAAGGTTTTATAATATGTATTACTTGTGCAATCAGGAAAATTATCTTCCTTTTACAAAAATATGTATATTTCATTACAAGAGAATGATGTACATATTTATGTCTTCTATATTACTATTGATTTATAGTTCAATATATTTATGCTCAACATGATATGGAAAGTCAGCAATACATGATAGTTTGCATTATTCTGAAAGCTATTCTTAATGAATACCATATGAATTTTAATTGCTTGCCAGTGAATTCATTTGGTTGTCTATTACTGACTTAGAACATTTTTTGGCAAAGAACTGAAGAAAAATTTGTTTTAGACATGAATTCACTTTCCCTACATTTAATTTTTTTCTTGCAATGTGCTTTATTTTTCTAGAAATTTTATTGATATGTTGAAATCATCATACAGGAATCCTGTTGTTAGTAAGCTCATTCTATGTTAATTTTGGCTTTGGGCATCAATGTTGACTTAACATTGATTTGTTTTTATGTTTGTTTGTTTTTAAGACAGGGTCTCACTTGGGCATCAACTTTGACCTAACATTGATTTATTTTATTGTTTGTTTCAAGGTAGCCTTGTGATCATTAAACTGTGTTAAATTGAATAAAGAGCCAAGTAAGACAAATTTTCTGTAACACTGAAAATATTTATAAAAGATTGGTTAAAGGCAATCATTAGGTTAAATTTTAGCTCCATACTGTGTTGAAAACATTCTTAATTTAATGTTTTCTAGTTTTCAAAGTAGACCCAGGTTTCAATGCATCCAGTGGTTACCATATTCTAAGTAATGAAATAGGCTTAAATATAGCTAAAGCTGTGTCTACTCTTAGTTTAATATCATATACTTTTGTTGTTATTTCTGTACAGTGCCTCCCCCCCACCTTTTTTAAGTCTAAATCCAGGAGGTAAGGAGCTATGTTCAATTTATGAACTTACTGATTTGTGATCACAGATATATGGCTGTTTGGAATTTTGGTTTCTGCTATTAGTGATTTCTTGCTTTTGGTTTGTAAATGTGCCAAGAGTGATTTATCACTGATGAAAGGGCAAATATTTCCGCTGTGACCAGTGCTAAGAGACCAGGAACAGCTCCCAGGTGACACAGTTGGAGCAGTTTCCCTCATACGTAGGGATGTTTTCCATCACATGTCATGCCAAGAGGGGAAATATCACATAGAATTGGAGAAATCAGGGAAAAGGAAGCCAGTGTACATTGTTTTTCTATCATTTGCCAGACATTGTGGCAGGATTATTACATGTGGGCTCTCACTGAACATCCAGCAAGCAGAAGAAAGAGGTAGACTTCAAAATCAAATCCCTTGTACCCCAAACTGATATTCTTCCCCTCTATGCTGCTTACATTCTTTAATAGATAACGTATTTTTGAGATAAATCTGGAAAAATTTTGTAAGCTTTGCTCACATGGGGTGGGTAGGATGGCATGTTAATGGTGAAAAGCAAAAATAACATTTTAGTCAAAACTACATGAATGAAAGATAGAGATCAAAATAGGTTTGAGCTGGGCACTGTGCTCGTGCCTGTAATCCCAGCACTCCAAGAGGCCGAAGTGTGTGGACTGTTTGAGTTCAGGAGTCCAAGACCAACTTGAGCAAGAACAAGACCCTTTGTCTCTAAAAAAAAAAAAGTCAGGCATTGTGGTGGGTGCCTGTAGTCCCAGCTGCTTGGGAGGCCGAGGCAGGAGGATCACTTGACCCCAAGAATTTGAGGTTTCTGTGAGTTATGATGCCATGGACTCTACTGAGTGGGGCAAAGTGACACTCTGCCTAAAAAAAAAAAAAAAAAAGAAAGAAAGAAAAAATGGGTTTGAAAAACAAGAAGTAGTTTGGTGTTAATACACCAGAACACTTTTGGGACAGTGATGAGTTAGAAACTGGAAAGGAAGGTTAGCAACATATTGTAAATGACTTTTAAACACAAAGATAAGGAGTATGGACTTAATTAGGAAGGCAGCAGGGAGCTACTGAGGATTTTGTGCAGAGGAGCAATATGATTACAGCAGACAGAAGTCTTAATAAGGCTTAATAAATAGTACAGTTTATAACCTTAGGCCAACTGCTGAGCAGAAGCCAAAAGCTGTGCTGCAGAATTAGCAAACCAATTACTGGGAGGGGTGATGGCCTGAATTTAATATGAGTCATTCTTTACAATGGAGTAGAAACTCCTGGCAGTGTAAACAAATATCTGAAGTGACAGGTGACATGTCTCTTCAACTGCACAGTGGCACACTGTTAAAATGCCTTTACAGTGACATAATTTAATTCTCATCATTTTAAAAATCTCTCATCCTTGTAAATATTCAGTGTATTTTTATGGCTTTTGCAAGCCTAAAATCTATTGCCATCTGTCTTATTACTTGTAATAATGTTTTGCCATCTTTCATTGGTATTAATAGACTTTGCCAAAAGGGAAGACATCATTATGTTATCTGCAGTTTGATTTAACAGCTGATGTTGACAACAAGAAACATTCAAATTTCAATTCTAACAACCAAGAATATTAATTTTTTTAAAATTTTGACAGTAAGCTACATAAGAATCTATTGATTTCCTTCATCTTTTGGTAATTTTAAGATACTTTTAGTGTGAAAGTGTGTGTGTGTATGTGTGTACCCACATACATGCATACAAGGGAGAGAGAGAGAGGGATAGAGAGGGAGAGAATTTGAATATGTCTAGTAAAAGGGCTAGATGTTTTTCCTATTGCTTCTTTCTGGCAAACAGCTCCTGGCAAACAAAATCATTAAATAATTAAGTTTCTTATCAGTTACCTTCTTTGTAATACATTATGGTGGTTAATTCTACTTATCACATCCATAGTCAGAAATTTTTGCTTCTTTGTATGAATTCCAATGTTAATTTCGACTTATGTAATTTTACTTATTGTAATCTGGTAAGTCCTTTACCTTTTTCCCCTTAACTAGACCATATGTCTCTGAAAGATCTGTTCATGCACTGGATGCATAACATGGCACCTTGGCTCATATTTTATCTTCAAACAGTTATTCATGAAGTTTTCTTTTATTGCTGAGGCTTTCATTTTTTCAATGTATGTGAGAATTCCTAAATATCTTTTTCCAGGTAAACAGAGCACAGACCCCTCTCTTAGCAAGCTTATGGAGAAAGGATAAGATAAGTCTCGAAGAGTGATTGGTGTAGGTACAGGGTAGAGGCAAAGAGAGAATGACTAACTAGAAGAGATGACTGTGTATCTGAGTTGTAATGAAATGACAATGAAAAAGGAAAAGTCTAAAGAGAAAGCAGGAAAGATAGTTATAACATGTACATGGTCATGAGTAAGAGCGAATGGTGTGGTCAGATTGCTGCTAATTTAATATGACTGAGAAGAAGAATAGCTAATAAAGTGGTTTAACACAAATCTATATTGTAATTTAAAGCTACAATTAAAAATTAATGGGTTGCTAAATGCTTGATGAAGGGATCATTTACTTTGGCTACCCATTGGTATTTCTTTGAAAGAAGAAAAGATTCTTTGGTGTAAAATGGTATTATTTTACTTTGCTATTTGAGACAGTATAGGCATACTTAGAATCTATATGGAATTAGAGTTGTGATATATATATATATATATATATATATATATATATATATATATATGAAAAATACTCATAGTACCAGCTTTTAAACTTGTGAATTTTCAACGAAATAATGCAAAGCGATTACCATAGTGGGTGGCAAATATGAGAAGTCAACATATATTGTTGGTATGTATTATGGAGTGTTCTTTCTTATATTCATTGGAAAGACCTAGTGAGGTGTGAAGTATATTTGGGCTGGTGAGAGTACATAAATCTGGCCAATGCTCCCTTAAAAGCTAGCCCTGATCTAATATTTTTAAAATAATATTCACTACTTGGGCAAAAGTACTTCTTACTTAGCCATTACTTACCACCAGATTTAAACCCAAAGTATCAGCTTTTGAAGATTTTATTTCAAAATAAATTCTTTTGTGATTTAGGCTTATGTGACTCGAGAGACTTGGAAGGAGTCTCATGCTTTCTCTTGCCTTAGAATGTTAACCAACAGTACAAAGAAATGTGGTTTACCCTTAACATTGGAGGATTATACAAAAAATTATATAATGTATCTAACATGGTGGCTGGCAGATATTAAATATTGTATTAGTGTGTGGCTGTTGGAACTCCACTATTATGCAAATATGACATAATCGTACAAACAAAAAGTGACGTATACTTATGAAAATTATAGATTTATCACTCAGATCTGAGTAAGTTTTATTACAGTGTATTATGGATAGTCCTTATTCTCTGAAACTATTTATTTGTCACTTCAGACTGTGAGCCTGAGGAAACTCATTTGTATCCAGCACGATCATAAAACACTTTACAGTCTAAATACATTTCAAAATGTGTCTTTGAGGCCAGTTAGCTCATTTATCAAAACTTCTGTTCCTAATATAATATATATGCTGTCTAGAAAAACTATTTTCAGAGAAAAATGTCTTAAGTTTCCTAATCAGCCACATTTTGTGATGTAAACAAGAAACTTCAGGAGTGCCAGTTTTTCCCTTCTTCTTCTTCTTCTTCCCACTACTACTACTACTACTGTAACTTTTTTCCTGTGAAGGATGGATGATTCAGTCAGGGTGATAACAAGAAACAGATGACACACTCACTTGGGTTATTTGAGAAGAGTTCAATAAAGGGATGATTTACAAAGGTTTAACCAGAGTCTAGGAGACCCCAAGGGAAAGCACAGTAACTTGAATGGAGTGGGAGAGCTTGGTCCCAGGGCAGAGGCCTTATCTTTCCTCCTGAGTGACCTGAGGGAGAAAGCAGGGGGTGGAGGTCACAGGGGAGAGGGCCGCCTAGGCGTAGCTGGGCCTTCTGGGAGGAGTAAAGCAGCCCAGTTGGAGGAATAAAGGAACTGGTCTTAAATATTAATTTCTGACAAAAGTAGTAGCAGCTTATTCACAAATTTATAGACTGTTATTAAAGAGAAGTTAAAAAATATTAAACAATCGGAGGAGGTTCATTTGGTGCTATACTATTGTCAAAGAACGAAGTCAGCAAATTTGGGATTTTGTAATCTTTACTTTTTATTTTTAAATGAACTACTCAATACACACATAGAAAAATAGGCTATAAAAGTTTCACTTGGAAATATACGAATATGTTTGTCTTCTCTCACCACGTTTCTGTGTATTTCATCACATTCTCTATCTTATAATGTCTCTGTCATTTCCTGGCCCTTTGTATGTAACAAAATGATACTGTCTGATATTTTAGAATGGTCCTAAAGCTCCTTCTTGTTTTTTTTGGTAGTATTTTTTTAATACTTTAAAATAGAATCTTAGGCTCAGCACCTGTGGCTCAATGGGCTAAGGCACCAGCCACGTACACCTGAGCTGGTGGGTTCAAATCCACCCCGACCGCCGAACAACAATGACGGCTGCAACCAAAAAATGGCCGGGTGTTGTGGCGGGCGCCTGTAGTCCCAGCTCCTTGGGAGGCAGGGGCAGGAGACTCGCTTGAGCCCAGGAATTGGAGGTTGCTGTGAGCTGTAATGCCACAGCACTCTACCCAGGGTGACAGCTTGAGGCTCTGTCTCAAAAAAAAAAAATAAAATAAAATAAAATCTTAGTAATGAGGTTCAGTAAAATAATGCATATCTGGTATGGAACTCAATGTGGTAGCCCTTAGAATGCATACTATTAGTCTGTCTATTTATTAAAGGGGAATAGATATTCATATAACTAGACAAAAAGTCCATTTCAAAATAGCATATATTTAGAAAGGTCAATAGATAGGTAGTTGCCTCTTTGAACCTATGTCCAGATACGTACACATGTACATATATGTATTGTGTGTGTGTGTATATCCATAAAGATATCTAGAAGAAAAGTCATTAAGATGGTTATCTCGAGGTGATAGTATTCAGGGTCCTCTTGTATTTTTATATCATTTGAATTTGATTTTACAATGAACATGTATTAGTTCCTAGAAAAAAATTCTTTGTGGTTTTAGAAAGAAATCAAAGATCATGACCATTAAAAATAATACTATTACCAGAAAAATATAATAAGCAAAATACTCCATTCCTACATTTTTCACCAGTGGCATCACTAACTCCATTGAAATGGTCACATCTACACGTATCACTTCATGACACATTTGCATGTGACGTTTTGGGAAATGAGAGCACGGGAGGGTTGTGAGGAAGAGGGAGCTGTTATTTCAGTCACTGTGAGTGCTGTGGACATCCTGAGCAAGCATCTTCCTTCCTCAGAGCTCGCATTGAGTGTAAAGGATGGGCTCGTCCTGCCTCCTAACGCTCTGAAGAGGCAGGCACAGTGCAGGCTGTTTCTCCTATTTGCAGACAGAGAACTTTGAAGCACTGGGTGGTATATTGGCTTGGTCAAGGTCACATGGCAAGTCTGTCAGCAGATCCACAAAGAACATTCGAGTCCCTGGAGTCTGAATCTAGTCAATAGCCTGTTTGCTGAAAAGCTAAACAGATGATAGATGAGCTCATTATATAGCTGGAGGCAGGGAGCTGAAATGCCACAGAGCCTGTGAGGAGATTTGTCCTCCTGCATCCCATTCTGTGCTTTTTGTGGGGTTACAGAGAGTCTCTCCCAGGGCCGGCTGAGCTCGCTGACTGCCCTTCCTCAGCTCCGTGTCCCTCTGGATTGCTGGGGACAGCCTCTCAGGCTCCCTCTGGTTCTTTGTTTCTTATTTGGGCAAAAATTCAATGGAGATTCTTAGTAATTGGAAATTTTCTTTGTCAGTCCAACTCCATTAGTATTAACTAACATATTTATTTCATTTTATGGAATTACGTTCATTCTGGCTAAATGCATAGACATTATTCTAGCCCTATTTTTAAAGGGTTGAAACAGCTTTTAGAAAATCAGTAGCCCAAAATATTTGACTTTTAGGGCAGAAAAGAAGGAAAGCATTTTTATGTGAAGTGGAGGAAAATAATTTGTGTTTTTAAAATACCTTTAGGCATAAACATTGTGATTTTGCAGAATGAACTAAGATGAAAAGAAAAATATATGTTGTAGAATTATGAGAGAAATTTTATATATAAGAAAGGTATATTAAAGCAAAATCAACCGTTTTGAGTTACTTCTTTTTAAAGTTGTAATATATTGTAAAATTAGTTATTAATTATAGGCCATACATGCTTATTTATGAATTTGTAGAATTTTGGTTATAACATTTATTTTTATTCTTTGAAGTCATAAAGGCTTTTTTGTAATTTTTTCCCTAGAAATTTCTTATATCTGAGAGATAACTATTAAATATGTCATTCTTTACTAATACATTTGTTTGTAATTTTAATTCCAATTTTATAGTTATTTTTGGGTTTATATGATGAGAAAAAGTTTTGTCTTAAAGTAACTTTAACCTATGGGTATATGCAATCTTTTATAAAGTCATAAACTCCTCAATCTTTATATTCATTAAGGTAATTATGTCTACAGGTTTTAATGATATCTGAAATTAAAATACTTTATACATAAAATAGTCTGAAGTAGGCCCGGTGCCTGTGGCTCAATGGGCTAAGGCGCCAGCAACGTACACCTGAGTTGGCGGATTCAAATCCAGCCTGGGCCCGCCAAACGACAATGATGGCTGTAATCAAAAAATAGCCGGGTGTTGTGTTGGGCGCCTGTAGTCCCAGCTACTTGGGAGGCAGGGGCAGGAGACTCGCTTGAGCCCAGGAATTAGAGCACTCTATCCAGGGTGACAACTTGAGGCTCTGTCTCAAAAAAACAAAAAAAAAAATAGTCTGAAGTATTAATAAGCTGTCACAATATAATTGGTATGTCCAGTAAATGTATTAATATTTTAGGAATGTTCTCTAGTCAAAGAGACTGTGTTCTGTTTTCCTGTGCAACAGTTCTGTCCACTGGCAATGAATAAAAAATACCCAGTTATTTATTTGGGGGCTTGCCTTAGTTTAATACTAATTATTTTTAAAGATATTTAAAATGTCAAAAGATCCAGAAGAATGACATCTAACTGGTCTTCATTTAAGTTCTGAAAAGCTGACCCATCATGAATACCCACACTAGGAATGGACTATTACTAGAGAAGAAAATGACTAAATGTAAACAGAGTCAAGGTCAGTGGCTTCTGAACCTTTTTTGAGGTTGTACCCCTATCAATAAAACACGTGCCTACAATATATATGCATATATGTACTAATAATTATACACGCGCTACTGTAATAATATACTATGTACGTGAGAAAACACATTCCGAAAATATAATTATTAAAAGAATAGAATTTTTTCAAGTTTTTTAAGATGGTGTCTTGCTCTGTCACCAGGCTGTATAGTACAGTCACAGCTCACTGCATCTTCCCACTCCTGGGCTCAGGGATCCTCCCACCTCACCCCGAGCATCTGAGATTACCGGCGCCAGCCACTGCACCTGACCCATAAGTAGAAATGTCACCATCTTTCATCCTAGTACCAAGTAGATGATTTCTGGGAACACTTGGTATGTGTTCCCCTAACACACACAAATTCTCTCACACACACATCCCAAACAAACACACTTTGAAGAACACTAATGTAGAACTCTTCTCTAGACCTCTGACATAGTACTGAGTTGTTTAAACAGAAGTGAAAATTGAAAGAGTCAAATTTCTTTGCTAATTTACAAGTATATCGGTTATCTTTTGCCTAAATAGTACCATGCAACAAACTGCCCCAAACTTAATAGTTTAAAACCAGTAAGCAGGCTCAGCATCTGTAGCACAGTGGTTACGGCACCAGCTACATTGAAGTTGGTGGGTTTGAACCCAGCCCAGGCCAGCTAAACAGCAATGACAACTGCAACAAAAAAAAATAGCTGGGTGTTGTGGTGGGCACCTATAGTCCCAGCTACTTGAGAGGCTGAGGCAAGAGAATCGCTTAAGCCCAAGTGTTTGAGGTTGCTGTGAGCTGTGATGCTAGAGCACCCTACGGAGGGCGACATAGTGGGACTCTGTCTCAAAATAAATACATAAATAAATAAACAAATAAAAAAAATAAAACCAGTAAGCATGTATGATTATTCACGAGTCTGTAAGGTAGCCGCTGGTTTTCCAGGCTCACTCTGTCTGCAGTTAGTTGCAGGGTGGAGAGGCTGTTTTGCTGACGTGTCTGTGTTCACTCACATGGACTGCTTCTCTCGCGTGGCTGGCACAGCTGGGCTCCCTTCCACACATGCTGCTCACACACTTGCCCATTATATTCCTTCAGAAGGTTTGGCTGGGTATGTTCTCATGATGATCTCAGAGAAACGAGATTAGAAACAAAAGTGAACGAAAGTTTTTCCAAGCTTCTGTATCAATTTTGTTCCTATCCCACTGGGCAGAGTATGTCATGTGATGGAGCTGAGTATCACATTGGGAGGGGAACACAAAATTATAGTGCAAAAGACATCTGTAGGAGAGGCCACTAATTGGGGTCATTAAGGCAATCACCCTCAGCAATGAGAAAGTCTCTTTTCCATTAACTATATGCAGATAATTTCGATATAGCTTCTGTAGCTGTAAGAGTAGCCAATTTTAGCCCAACGTTCTGATTATTTGAGTATTTAGGGTAATTCTCTGCCTGCAGACTATAGAAGTTGCATCTCTGTTATTCATCCCATTAAAAGTTTAAGTTGAAATTTGAAACTGTATTTCCAAAGGGATTCAACATCACTGGCTTGGATACTCTGTGCTCTAAGAAAGAAAGAAGGGAGTGAAAACTAAAGAGGAAATGTGATAAAATTCTATAATGTAATTAAGAAATTGATAAATTTCTCTAGGAAGACACAGTCTGTCCTGTAGTTTATGTCACACACATATATTATTTTAAAAGATATGTAATCCAATGTGGAAAAATAAGTACTTTTTTTCAAAAATAAAATAAATGAAGTTAATTCTGAATCAAAACTTTGTATGTATTTTTGAGGTAACTTATAAATGTCCAAGATTCTGTGTTGCTGTCTTAGAAAAGACAATATTTGCATATCTTTTATCATGTAAGTAATATTTTTTATTTCAAGTATTATAAAGTAGTAAAAAGGCTAACAATCTTCATATTAAATTATATTTCATAATTATCCATGTTGTTGACATGTATTATTTCAAATAAAAAGTCTAATGACTTCTTAGAGTGCCTATTCACTACCACTTTTAGAACACTCATTTTGCACCATTTTAGAGCATTTAGTTGATACTAACAACTCTGGGAGGTAGCGGTCTTTATTATCCCCAGATTTGCAAATTCAAAAAAGGGAGGCTAAGTGACAATTTGCCTAAGGTCACAGTCAGTTGTACAGTCAGAACTTGAATCCTTTTCTCTCTGACACCAAAGCCTACGCTCTCAACTGTTATACTATACTACACTTAACACGACATGGGTACTTAACATTACAGAGATCTTTTAAGAAGTGAATGGATCTTGGCTGGGCGCCTGTAGCACAGTGGTTATGGTGCCAGCCACTTACACCGAGGATGGCAGGTTCAAACCCGGCCCAGGCCTGCCAAACAATGACAACTGCAACAAAAAATGGCTGGGCATTGTGATGGGGGCCTGTAGTCCCAGCTACTTGGGAGGCTGAGGCAAGAGAATCACTTAAGCCCAAGAGTTGGAGGTTGCTGTGAGCTGTGACGCCACAGCACTCTACCAGGGTGACATAGTGAGACTCTGTCCCTCCACCCTCCTCCCCCCAAAAAGAAGTGAATGGATCTGAATAGTGCCTATACAGAAGGCAAAAATGTTCTTTGGTATTGGCCAGGAGAGATGCTACCCTGTCTGGTCCTGATAAATAGCTAGCATTTCCCAAGCATTTTAGATGCCTCTGACTTCCACAGCCTGATAACATTAGTCTTTGAGCTGACCCAGCCCATCACGTCACACACTTGCCTCTGTGTTGTGACTGAGACACCTTCTCATTGTTATGTTTTCCCATCATGAAAAAATTATTTGGCCTCATGGGAGTTTTTCTTAACATAATTGATTAAAATGATATCTAGTTAAATAAAAAGTAACAGAGAATAACATTTTGAGAGGGACTACAGCTCTTGTCACAGTGAACTCAGTCTTTCAAAACTGTATTTGGCACCTCCAAAGTGCAAGTGATGAATATCCCCAGATTTAAAATATATTCTAAAATGCAGTCATCAGCTATCCTTTTGACCATCCTATTTTATCAGTACAGCAGTATCAGATGGTCAGTCTTGGAACTGGCATGCAGATTAAATGATTGAGCTTTATATAAGAAGATTTTTCTGTATTTCTGGAATAATAAGTAGGATATACTCTAGAAGCAATCTGCAAAAACAATTGGTTAAATTCAGGCAGGTAAATGAGGTGGCCCCAAAATGCTTCTGAGCAGAATTTACTTCTTTAAGCCTCTGCTCTGCTAATTTAGAGTGTCAGAAAAGTGGTTTATCCGGTGGCTTTCTACGGTTCTTTAAACTTTTGGTAAGGCAAAACAAGATTTTATAAGTAGAGGAAAAAGTAGGCTTAGTGTTGATTTTGTGCATGTGGGCAGTATTTTATGCCACAGAAAATGAACAAAATGAAAAACCATGCATCTCCTAAGAGTTTGCTTCCTTTTCTCTGCATAATGAATCCAAGCCTCTATACTCTCAGGACCCTGTATTCAGAGAAAAGTAATTCCATCATATCACCCAGATAAAATATAGAGAAAATGTGAAATCCTTAACCTCTTTCCAAGCAGTCTTTTATATAAAATACCCATTTATTTCTTAGAAATAAACTAGACTTAGTTTTTTGTAGAAAAACTTAGGTAATACATATAAATAAAAGGAAAACTATCAGAATTATCTGTAATTCAGTAGTCCAAGGAATCCTTTAACTTTTCACATCTACTTAAATTAGTTCAGACTGTCATTATGTTTCATTTGATTTTTCCTACTAAAATCTGTATCGTTAATATTTCCCATGTCATTATTCTTCAGTAATTGTAATAGCTACCTAGAAAGTGGGGGTAAATATTCCATTATATATTCAATTATGAAATTAACTGGCTGTCTTTATCACACTTAAATTGTTTCTAATTTTTGGAGAACACTACAATAACTATCCATCTTTTTTTTTTTTTTTTTTTTAGACAGAGTGTTGCTCTGTTTCCCTGAGTTGAGTGCCATGTCATAGCTCATAGCAACCTCAAACTCTTGGACTTAAGCTATCTTCTTGCCTCAGCCTGTGGAGTAGCTTGGAATACAGGCACCTGCCACATGGCTTGTCTAGTTTTTTCCTTTCCATTTTTACTGGAGACAGGATCTCACCTTTACTCAGGCTGGTCTTGAATTCCTGAGCTCAAGTAATCCACCTGCCTCTGCCTCCTAGAGTGCTAGGATCACAAGTGTGAACCACTGCGCCAGGCCCCATCCAGCTAATAAAGTCTCCCAACATCCAAGATGATTTCCTCAGTGTAATTCATGATGGTAGAAATGATGAACCAAGCAATATATAAAATGAGAAATCTTTGATGAATTTTGTCAGTTTGTCCTCCTGTAACATTTTACTTCCACTAGCAGTTTTATGAGATCCTACTTTCCTAGGACTCTATCATTGATTACTATAATTTAATTTTGTTTTCTATTTGAGGAACTTATTTTTATTCTTATTTTTTCTTTTACTAGTGAGGATGAATGTTTTTCTTATGCATTTTAGTATTCACATTTCTTCTTTTTAAATTCACAGGCATTTTAAACCATTCTCAAGACTGACTTATTTGTTTAGATGACCTTGAACTATTTCTTTCATCATGGATCAAAAATAATCTGGAGATTAATCTGAGATTAGCCCATGAAAACTGAGTATTGCAATTTATGCAGATGTGTAGGTATTTAGCATATTTTTAACTTTAGATGATTTTGTTTTATTACTTCTAATTTTGCTACAATCTTATAAAGAATATTATTTCTCCTTTGTCAAAATATATTTTGTGAAAAATAAGATATACCAGTGAGTGACAATAATGAAAAATAATTAGCTGGTTATGGTGGCTCATGCCTGTATTTCTGCACTCCAGGAGGCCGAGATGGGTGGATTACTTGAGTTCAGGAGTTCAAGATTAGCCTGAGCAAGAGAAAGACTCCATCTTTACTAAAAACAGAAAAAAAAAAAAATCTCGCTGGGTGCTATGGTGGATGCCTGTATCCCAACTACTTGGGAGTCTGAGGCAAGAGGATCTCTTGAACTGAAGAGTTTGAGGTGGCTGGGAGCCACAACACTCTACCCTGGATGACAGAGTGAGACTCTGCTTCAAACAAAAAGGAAAAAAAAAATAATTAGCATATAAAAAGAACTAAAAGGATCAGTAAGTCCCACTGGTTACCTGGTTATTGGTCTTCTTTCTTTCAAGTTCTAGCATGGTAAAAGGGACAAATCATGTTGAGCAACGTGGATACATGATGGTTTCTCTCTCTGTTTTATTGTCTAGAGTGAGACCTTTATCTTGGAACTCGTAGCTTCCACTCTTCAAAAACTGTTATCAAACAAAGCCTAGGGAAGAAAGGAAAGCAAACGCAGAACACCCCCGTAGAAGTGTGTTCTCAGTATCATCACTTCATCCAACTGAGGGAGAGGAGTTGAGCACAGGTCTACATGCTCACTCATTCAATAAATATGGGTTAAGGCTGGGCCGAGGGCCTAGCTTGTTACTTTGGGAAGTCAGAGAAGGCCTCTCTGATAAAAGAAGAAATAGTCAGTGCAAACTTCATGAAGAGGGGGTGTGTTAGGAACAGCAAGGGGGCTGGAATAGAGTGAATAAAAGGGGAGAGGAGTAGGAGGTAAAGTCAGAGATGAAGGCAAAGATGACACCACTAAAGGCTGAGAGGCAACAGTGTGTGGACAGTGGATCAGATGTCTGGGATGCCACTTACATGTGTGTGGCCATCTCTGCACCTCAGTTGCCTCTATTATTCTTGCACATAATACTAATGTATACCTCCCTCCCCGGGTTGCTGTAAGGATAAAATGTGGTGCTGTATCTAAGGTACTTAGAACAGGGTCTGGCACTTCAAGAGTTTAGTAGTTGTTTGCTATTATTATGTTTTAATTTTCTGCCCAGGCTGTAAAGGCCTCTAATTTCTGGCACACCTACTCTACTTTGCCTTTTTATGTGTCATCTTATATTGGGTCTTGTAAAATACTTGATTGAAAGATCATGCCTGAATCTATAGTAACTTTATATCTTAGAAAATATTTGTGTTCATAATTGCTGTTTTCTCCTTCAAGAAGTAGAGTTCCTGATAGAGAAGTGTTTCAGTATGTTCTCAGATTTCTCTGGAGTATCTTAGCACATGGATGAAAGTAGTATTTTCTGCATTGGGTCTCTGGGTAATTCTTGACTTCTTTCTGTAGAAATATTATCAATTTAAAGGAGAATAGTGATTAAGAGTGAAAATTCTAGAGATGGATTGGGTGGGTTTGAATTGGAGCTTTACTACTAATTCAGTTGTGTGATTTTGAGGAAGCTTTACACCCTCTTTGTGCCTCAGTCTCTTATCTACAAAGTATGGATGGTAATCCTCAGAGTACCTTTGTGAGGATTAAATAAAAGTTTATGAACATTACTTGCAAGACTGTCTGGCTCATAGTAAATATTCTCTAAATATTAGATACTATTATTACAATCAATATTATTATAACCTACATGTAAGTGAACTGAAATTTGAATTACTACATCAGGAAATTTGTTTATTTTTAAATTTTTAAATTTTTTTATTTTTTTTTATTAAATCATAAACACATAGATCATGTATACATTAATGCATTTATGGGGTACAGTGTGCTGATTTCATATAGAATTAGGAACGCTTACATCACACTGGTTAATATATACCTCATCTCATTTACTTAGTTTTTCTGTTAAGACATTTATACTCTGTACTAATAGATCCGACATGTACCCTTGCATTATGCACCATAGGTGTGATCCCACCATTCACCCTCCCTCAATCTGATTTCCTCCCTCCCCTTCCATCCCCCCTCCTCCCTCTTTCATCTTGGGCCATAATAGTTGTGATCTATTCTTCATATGAAAGTGTGAGTGATTATAAATTGGTTTCATAATAGTACTGAGTACATTGGATATTTTTCTTCCATTCTTGAGATACTTTACTAAGTAGGATATGTTCTAGCTCCATCCGTGTAAACATAAAAGAGGTAAAGTCTCCATTTTTTAAGGCTGCATAATATTCCATGGTATATCCATACCTCAATTTATTAATCCATTCATGGGTCAATGGCACTTGGGCTTCTTCCATGACTTGTCTATTATGAATGAAGCTGCAATGAACCATTCGGTGCAAATATCCTTGTTATAAAGTGATTTTTGTTCTTTTGGATATACACCGAGTAGAGGAATTGCAGGATCAAACAGCATACTTTTAGATCTCTGAGTATTCTCCATACTTCTTTCCAAAAGGGACGTTATTAGGTTGAACGCCCACCAGCAGTGCAGAAGTGTTCCCTTTTCTTCACATCTATGCCAATAAACTTAAGACATGAAACTATAAAGATTCTTGGAGAGAGTGCAGGAGAAACATTTGAAGAAGTTGGCCTGGGAGAATACTTTATGAGGAGGACCCCCTTGGGCTATTGAAGCAACACCAAAAATACACTACTGGGATCTGATCAAACTAAAAAGCTTCTGCACAGCCAAGAACACAGTAAGTAAAGCAAGCAGACAGCCCTGAGAATAGGAGAGGATATTTGCAGGGTATGCTTCTGACAAAGGTTTGATAACCAGAATCCACAGGAAATTAGTTTTTTTAAATTTTTACCATTCTCCCCTTTTTTGGTGTTACTAAGTTAAAAATTGTAAGAAATTGCCTCATTACATGTTTCTGCTCATTGGTTTTAATTCTGCTATGTAGCTCTGCCTCCACATTTTGTAGACTGATTCATAACTATTCATTGAAGCCCAATCAGAGACTACAAGGCAACCTCCCAGAAGACTTCAGACATCAAGGCTTGTGGCTGCAGGTGGTGTGGTCTCAGATTCGGCTCTCCTTCTGGATTGTTTCTTAAGAGATGAACAGAGACTGGTATATTTTGAAAGGGCTAAGAACCACCACTGGGGTGAAACCCACCATATATTGAAGTATTTTGCTTTTACTGGGCAGCTACTATTGTAATATTATGATGTAATAGTGGCTGATTTTCCTTTCTTTCTGAAATATTAGCATAGGCATATTAATTTTCTTAATTCTCCCATTGTCTCCAAAGAGAACATTTGATTACTTGGGGCTACGTGAAGAATATGTTCTGAAAGTCTGATCTAATCCTTTAAGAAAGCGTAAGAAATCTCTCAGATGAAAGGCTAGTGATAAACCTTGGTGTGATGTCTCGATCATAAATAGATACCTGGAGGCACATGATCTTAGCTGGGGGACAGGGACTGAAATCTTTCTGCCCTTAGCTTAGTGATGAAAATATCAGCATCTGTAGCATTCACAATACATTTGAATGCAAATGACAAAATTTTCTCCAGTGCTGTTTAAATAGAAATGCCTGTGATGATGGAAAATTTCTATAATTGCACTGTCCAAGACTGAGAAATTAATTTTTTTTTTATTTTTATTTAGAGACAGAGTCTCACTTTGTCTCCCTTGGTAGAGTGCTGTGGCATCACAGCTCATAGCAACCTCCAGTTCTTGGGCTTAGGCGATTCTCTTTCCTCAGCCTCCCAAGTAGCTGGGAGTACAGGCGTCCACTACAACACCTGACTATTTTGTTGTTGTTGCAGTATGGCTGGGGCCGGGTTCGAACACGCTGTCCTTGGTATATGGGGCCGGTGCCCTACTTCACTGAGCCACAGGCAGTGCCTGAAACTGAATTTTTTATTTTAATTAACGTAAAATTAAACAACTGTGGGTGGCTAGTGGCTCCTTATTGGACAGCATAGCTACAAACAATGGCTTAAATAAGTAGCAGGTTCATTTTTCTCACCTGGCACAAAATCTAGGACTAGAAAGAGAAGGGATTCTCTGAGTGCCTAAAGAAGTTACTGAGGAAATGAACTTAACCAGTCTTCAGAATCTCTGAAGTTTGACTTTCTGTCCTGGTCACGAGATCTGCGTGCCCTGATGCCACATCACATCTGTATTTTCCACAGAAAAAAAGAGGATTGGGTAAAAGACTAGGACTTCTCAAAAAAAAAAAAAAAAGAAGCCTCTTCTGTGTTCCTCTAAAAGGCTTTTCCCTACTTTTCCTTTGCCAGGACTTACCACATGGCCTGCAGCAGAGGCTCAGAGCTCAGGCATTTCTCTCACTGGCTTCTCCTAGAGAGAAAGTGAGAGGAGGAGAAGGCTGGAAGGGCGATGGTGTCCCCTAGTCTACGGTTTTTGTCACAGCAGACATTTAACTCATTGATTCTATGGAATTTCATAATCAAGGGCCTGGAGTTGTTAGTAGTTTTTTTTTTCAAAGATCTAGGTGACAGTCGGTGACAACTAGACTTCAACTTAGAATTCTATATTATAGTACATAGGATTAGAACTATGATGTTTTGGAGTGATGATAAGTACCGGTGTGTTGCATTTAGGGAAAACTGTCTAAAAACTTGGTAGTACAAGTGGATTTTGAAGTATTAAAAACAACTTGGTATGTACTGAGGAAGTAAAGATATTAGAGATAGAAAATTCAAATCCAAATGTCAACCTTTGTAAACAATTTATGGTTATCACGCGTGGGAATGATACCCATGGGTTGCTCTGGAAACTCCCAGCATTAATGCTTGTCCTCTCAACCGTGAATATAGATTAAAAACTGCCTTTTACAGAATAGGAATCTGAAGCCTGGAGCAGTTAGGGTTCTTGCCTAAAACCTCACAAGCATCGTGAACCAACTCAGAGTTCAGACGCAAAGTTGAGCAAGGAGGGGGGAAGCCAGGGCTTTGTAGTCATTCAGCCTTGGACTCACATTCTGGGTCTTCCACTTCTTGTGTGATCTTTCTATGATCCATCATATCTGCTCACATTTGTTCCCTGTTTTAAATGTGTTAATGGTGGCTGCTCTGCGAAAGTTGGCCCCAAGTCTCCCACTCTCTACTCTCTGTCCTGCGAGGAGGGAGAGGAGATCCCTGCCCAAGTTTATCAGCTTCTCAAGAGTTAAAAAGTTCTTCTAATTATCTTTAGACCTCAGCAGAGCATCTGACACACTTTAAATAATTACTTTATCAGATACTTTATCAGTGTGTGTATACATAAAATTTAAAATTTTTTCTCCCTTCACCAGGGATGATTTTCTGCAGACTGCTTTTGGGTTTCTCATTTTTGCTAAGGAAACATGATTGTAAAATTTAGGTAGAATTTATGAATCACTGCCAGTATTTTATTCAGTATATTTAAAACTTATACATCTTCAGTGTAAATATTTTCCAATAATCTCTCTATTTATTCTTCTCTTTGAATTGATATTTATAGAGATCTATGTTCCCTTATAATAGAACCAAGAATAGAAGGCTTTCTTTAGCCATTTCTTTCTATGTGTGTGGATAGAACTTTAGTGCTTTCATTTAATTACATAATACATTGGTATCTTTATTTCTCTTGAAGTATCTTTTCCTGAAGTCAAAATCACTTGCAAAATGGATGTATTTTCCAAACAACCAAAGGCTCATTAAAAAAAATTGAAAGGAACTGTATGTGTTACATAAACCAGTGGACCAATTTAGTTTGCTTAGTCTTGAAGGGAACAATGGAATGGAGTCAACTAGAATTTAAAGATTTCAGTTGTATACAGCACAGATGGGAATGAATGGTATGTTTATCCCATACTGTCTTCAGATGTAGATTATGCTCTTCACTTACCTGACTTCATTTCAGAGCTAAGAACATTTATAAATGTGTTCAAAATGCCTTAGTTTTAACAGCTGCCACAGGAAGAAACGTTGATTGATTTTATAATCCTAAGAATAAAGACCTCACTTACCTAATTCTCTCCTCTTCTAAACACCTGCTGAGTGTAAAATGATGCCCTACTTCTACTAAAACAAAGCTGCTTACCATTTTATAGACATCATAAAACTTAAAACTAAGACAGGTGCACAGAGTTTGCAATACTTTGCATACTTTCCAGTATTCCAGTTTATCTTCATCACATGGTGATCTTCCAAATCTAGAGAAAATTGTGAATACTGTCCAGTACCAAGAATTTCCTGGACCTTCCTCATCTCAGGTGAAAATGGTTTTGAAGTCTCTTTGTTAGTTCCTGGAGAGACTGAAGGGACAAATCTATTTTAGAGGTCCTACTTAGCACTAAACCCTTGCTATACATTTCTTTTTTTTTTTTAATTAAAACATAGCTGTGTACATTAATGCAATCATGGAGTATAATGTGTTGGTTTCATATATAATTTGAAATGTTTTCATCAAACTGGTTAACATAGCCTTCATGGCATTTTCTTTTTTTTCATTTTTTTTTTATTAAATTGTAGCTGTGTACATTAATGCAATCATGGGGTACAATGTGCTGGTTTCATATACAATCTGAACAAACTGTTTAACATAGCATTTCATGGCATTGCATTAATGCAATCATGGGGTACAATGTGCTGGTTTCATATACAATCTGAACAAACTGGTTAACATAGCATTCATGGCATTTTCTTAGTTATTGTGTTAAGACCTTTATATTCTGCATTCAGTAAGGTTCACCTGTACCCTTCTAGGATGCACCGTAGGTGTGGTCCCACCGATTACCTTCCCTCCACCCATCCTCCCTCCTCCCCTCTTGCCCATTTCCCCATATTCTTGTACTACAATTGGACTATAGCCTTCATAGGAAAGCGATAAATTAGTTTCATAGTAGGGCTGACTACATTGGATACTTTTTCTTCCATTCTTGAGATACTTTGCTAAGAAGAATATGTTCCAGCTCCATCCATGTAAACATGAAAGAGGTAGAGTCTCCAACTTTCTTTAAGGCTGCATAATATTCCATGGTGTACATACACCACAATTTATTAATCCATTCATGGGTTGATGGGCACTTGGGATTATTTCATGACTTAGGAATTATGAATTGGGCTGCAATAAACATACTGGTACAAATATCTTTGTTATAATGTGATTTTTGGTCTTCTGGTTATATACCTAGTAGAGGAATTATAGGATCGGATCAAATGGCAGGTCTATTTTTAGATCCCTAAGTGTTCTCCAAACGTCTTTCCAAAAGGAACTTATTAGTTTGCATTCCCACTAGCAGCGCAGAAGTGTTCCCTTTTCTCCACATCCACACCAACATCTCTGGTTTGGGGACTTTGTGATGTGGGCTAATCTTACTGGAGTTAGGTGGTATCTCAAAGTAGTTTTGATTTGCATTTCTCTGATGATTAAGGATGATGAGCATTTTTTCATGTGTCTGTAGGCTGTGCGCCTGTCTTCTTCAGAGAAGTTTCTCTTCAGGTCCCTTGCCCACCTTGAGATGGGATCACTTGTTCTTTTCTTGCTAATACATTTGAGTTCTCTGTGAATTCTAGTTATTAAACCTTTGTTGGAGGCATAACCTGCAAATATCCTCTCCCATTGTGAGTGCTGTCTGCTTGCTTTACTTACTGTGTTCTTGGCTGTGCAGAAGCTTTGTAGTTTGATCAGATCCCAGTAGTGTATTTTTGGTGTTGCTTCAATTGCCAGAGGGGGTCCTCCTCATAAAGTATTCACCCAGGCTGATTTCTTCAAGTGTTTTCCCTGCCCTCTCTTCTAGTATTTTTATAGTTCCATGTCTTAAGTTTAAATCTGTAATCCAGTGAGAGTCTATCTTAGTTAATGGTGAAAGGTGTGGGTCCAGTTTCAGTCTTCTACAGGTTGCCAGCCAGTTCACCCAGCACCATTTGTTAAATAGGAAATCTCTTCCCTGTAGAGGACGCCAAGAGCCACACGACCTCTGAGCAAGAGGATTTGCAGCTGGGGGCCGGGCCCTCGGCCATTTCATACACAGGTTTTCCTTGTGGAGAAAGAACCCAGCCTTGGGCATGTAGTCATTGTCTAATACTCCCCTCACCTGTCTTGTGCTGTGTCAATAAAAGGCTACTGCGGAGGTTGCTCAGGACTATCCTGCAAGGTTAGCCCGCCTCCTACAAGCTCATACTTCTTTTTTTTTTTTTTAATTGTCTTTATTATTAAATCATAGCTATATACAATAGTGCAATCAAGGGGTACAATGCACTGGTTTCATATACAATCTGAACTATTTTCATCAAACTGATTAACATAGCCTTCCTGGCATTTTCTCAGTTATTATATGAAGACATTTGTATTCTGCATTTAGTAAGGTTCACCTGTACAATGCGACATTTTGAAAGAGAGTGATCATATCCACATAACTATGTTACAGCATATTGTTATAGTTGGTGTATTTTATAATTTATTGTTGAATTTCTCACTGTGCCTCATTTCTAAATTAAACTTTATTTCAAGTATGTGTGTACAGGAAATAACGGTATATGCAGGGTTCAGTAATATCTGTGGTTTTCAAGCATCCACTAGAGGTCTTGAAAGGTATACCCCACATTAAAAGAGGGACTTCTATATTTCCCAAACTCGTTTTAACTACAAACTACCTAAGAATATTGCATAGACATACTGTTCTCCAGAAAAGCTTTGGGTAAGTTGAAAGTTGGTAAAAGAAATGAGGTACTACCTCTCCTTCAGGGTAAGCCCCTGAGTAATGTTCTTCACAGTCGATTATTTGGTACTTTGCATATTCGAAGGTCTAAGGAATTTTTATCTACCAAACTGTAGAATGCTGGTTTTCTATTGAAAGTCAAAGTACAGCTCATCCAGCCACCATCTGTTTTCTAAATAAAGTTCTTTTGGAACAGTGCCACACACATTTGTTTGTGTTTTTTCTGTGGCTGTTTGTGTGCTGCAATTGCATAGCTGAGTAACCCACAATGCTTGAAATGTGTTCCAATTGGTGCTTTACCAAAAAAAAAAAAAAAAAGAGAAGAAAGAATTTTTCACTTTAGATCCATGTATTTTTACCTGTCAACTCACTAGAGGACAAGTTTGTCATGATATTTTAAAGCTTAAGATACTACGGTGCATTTTAGAAGGGTACAGACGAAACTTACTAATTGCAGAATACAAATGTCTTCATACAATAACTAAGAAAATGCCATGAAATCTATGTTAAACAGTTTGATGAAACATTTCAGATTGTATATGAAACCAGCACACTGTACCCCTTGATTGCACTGATGTACACAGCTATGATTTAATAAAAAAAAACAATGAAGAAAAAAAGATACACAACTGAAGCATGAGCCAAATACGTTCTGCAGATGTAGGCTCAGTAATATTTTTATGCAGGTCCAAGACATTTCTCAGAAGAAAAGTTTGAGGCCACACATTTTGAGCACAATCTATCATAAACAATTAATTATATGTGGCTATGACAATTTTAGAATGGGAATATTTTAGACACATTATCAATTGTTCCTAGTGACCCTTAAAATAATTCAATAATGCACTCATAAAATATCTTATTTAAATTTTAGTGGGTGTTAATTTTGGTACACAATCACATCATCCACCCTGACCTTTTCAAATACAAATGTCATGTGTGTGGCTGCAGATCATGACAAATGAAAAGTAATGTCTTCTATATCACTTATGCATTTTGGTATAGGACTGTTAGCCTTGCTTCAAAAGGTCATCTTGTAATTGAAAAAAAAATGAAATTTATTTTGTCTTTAAAACATCAGTTTAAATAAATGTTTATTATATGTGTCTATCAAGAGGTATATTAAGATATAGCTTTCTAGCTCATCAAATTAAAAGATATTTTCATAGAAAAGAAATTGCACAGATTTCTGGAAGAAATTATCGAATGAATAAAAATTTAAAGATAAGTTTCCAGTACAAGAGAGATCTGAAATGAGTTATGAGATATCTGTTTATGTAAAAGGCCCTTTACTTGCATAAACCAGGTCAATAAATGTAACAGGAACATCATCATGTGTCATAGTTTTTAAGAAACATTTCCAAAAGCCTTTTCATTTGTTTTTAGATCACAATGGCTTCACAAATGGTAGACAAATGCCTTTTTTTTTTCTGATCTGGAATCTACTATATCATTGTTCATATAACTTCTCCAATTATCATAACATACTTTTATTAAGAGCAATATGAAAAATGTAGTATCTTCTTGTGGCCCAAGTGGAATCAATAAATGTGTTAAGTTCTTTTTCTGAGATGACATGTTATTTGAAGAGTCCTTGATGACTTGTAGGGTAAAGTTGACCTGAATTCTTGCCCAGCTGCTCCGTACTGCTGATTCACACAAATCTTCAGAGGCTTCGTTTGCTCACCTATAAAAGGGATACAATATTTTTCTTGAGGACAGTGAGAATTTTAATATAAAAACAAAAGTATACATCAAAATTAAATAGTTTTTCTGGAAAAGACAAAAAATATCATCAAGATGTATCAGCGTGCATATACATTTAGCTTTCAGAGAGGCTATTAGGAAGCTGTTTTTGACAGCAGCATATGTAATTGAAGCAATTTCTGCACAATTTTTGGCAAAAGGACAATGTTTAAAATTCCTGATTTAAAAATTTAAAATTCTTGATTGTTATGTTAACAAACAACCTTAAGCAGATCTAGCTAGGAGGCAGACACAAATCATAGCTAAAATAGACAGACTGGGGGTGGGGGTCAGTCAGACGCTTCTCAGGAATCAGGGAGTCAAGACCAAGAACACAGAGACTATCACCAATTCAGTGTGATTAGTCAAAAATTTAAAATCTTACACCTAAGGCTGATATTTTAGGCTCTGGGCAGGTAATATTATAAAAGGTAACATTGTTTCAAAGGAATATTAGAGAACTGATAATTCACAGTGGGTGTGAGTCTACCAAAAGAAAAAGAGGAAGGGGAGATTAGAAACTGTCTTCTCACTCCCAATTTATTTCCTGATGGATTAGATGGCTGTAATTACCAACCAGCTGCGTGAGACAGCCATCTGAGAGGGAAGGTCCAAAGTCAACAGGAGTTGCCCTCGTGGGAGTAATTCTCATCCACACATGTTCTCTGTTACTTCATTCATCCATTCAGCAAACATTTATTTTACACTTACTCTGAGCTAGAAACTGAATAAGGCCCTGGAGACATCAATTTATACATATAGGATTTCTTTTCTCAAGGAGCTTTTAGTCAAAGAACAGACAAGTGAGTATAAAAAAACATTATAAAATAATCTTATAATTAATACCATCGGGTTTTTTAGCGGACATGAAAGGAGCACCCAACCCAGCTGTGAAATCAGACCAGAGGGGCTTCTTTGAAGGTTTTATACCTTTGGGCCCAGTGATTCAATGCAAGAAATAGCCAGTACATCTTTGTAGAGTTATATTCTGGCTGTATCTATTCCTTGTAAACAAATGGGCTATTTTTTTTAGCAAATATGCTAATGATAGTTTGGTGTTTGTAATGTAGCTACCTGTATAAACTGAAATAATCGTACAGAATTCCAGGATTGCCACTCAACATATTATCTTGATACTAAATTATCTTATCCTATAGAGCCAAATGACATTTTCAACTAACCTTACCAGAAGACCTCAACATAAACTCAGCTTTAACAACTCAAGGAAGTTGGATATGCCGATGTTGTATAGTTGGTGTGTGTGTGAGTGTGTGTTTATATAGTTGATATATAGATGATATTTTTCTCTCTTTCCCAAGTATCCACGCACACCTAATAAATAAGATCAATGAATTAAGCGTCAACCTTTCAGTGCTTTCAGTATCTATTTTTCTCAAAGTCATTAGTGAAGCACTTCACTAAGATTTTCTAGTGACCTCAAAACTCAGTTCAGAATATCATCTGTTTATCTAAACGCAAGTGAGTGCAACCATGGAATATTAAGGTAAAGAGTATGGCAGGCGAAACAAGCTTCAACATTGTGAGAACTCAGTGTATGGTAAAATATTAAATATCCCTAGCAACTAATGTAGTTATTTGAGCAGTAATGATTTTGGGGGGTGGATTTTAGATTACATTCTACTGTAGCATTTTTCTTTTTTGTGCTTATCTTAAATATGTTCTAGCTCTGTTCAGGTTTAGTATGCCAATTTTACCTCCTGTGTCAACCTGGGATTGTTTATCACCAACAGTCTGCTGCCATCCTAGAATGCATGTGTGGTTGGTTAATCTCAGTTGCCAAGGTAACCATCCTGATATGTGTGGGCTTTAGAAGTTTATCAGTAGACACCAGCAAACTTGGCTACTTGTAAATAATAAGAGGTATTGAGGTAGTATCTTTTTTGTGCTTTACATGATACTGTCTAATTTCGAGACTCAATAAATATGTGATAATGTTGAGGTTTTATTAAAAGTCAGCTATTATCAGAGCCCTTGTTAGGAATATGTTGATCTTCACTACATTCTTTAAGTTTTAATTTATAATAAGGAGTCCAAATTAAAACACTCTATTCAGATCATTTTATGCCAAATATCATGCAAAAATTAATTTTCTAGAGAATTTTTACATTAGTTTAGGCAATTCCTTTCCCAAAGGGAATCAGTGCTGACATAACACAAGGACTTCAGCTTTTCCTTCTCTTTCATTCTACTGAGTCACTGCCTCCAACTTCTGGGTCTACTATTGATAAAATTAGCAGTTGTTTCCTCCTCCCAAATTTTATCCTTCTTTTCTTTCCCTAGTAAGCCAGGATCATAAGTCAAATAAATTTTGACTTATACTTTTGCTTTGCATCACTGCATCACTATATATATATATATCTTTTCTAAGCCTCAGTTTCCTAATATCTGAAGTTTAGATAATGATGCTCCAAGAATCAATTTGTGATGATGAATGTACAGAATTTAATACAGTGTCTGACATATTGTTGGTTTTAAAATAATTACATGTATTATCAATTACGGAATTATTCTTTTTTATAGAGTATTAACTGGTTGATTTATCTTTCTAATTGTGTCAATTAAATGGTTGATAAGGAATAATACCATATTATTCATAATACCTCCCAATGAGGTCAATTAAAATGATTCTAGGAAGACTTTCTCTGCCCTCAAAATATTTGTGTAAATTTATTGTTTATCAAGTTACAGATGTTCTGGCAATTTTGAATTCTGCTTTTGGATAAAGGTGTTGTATTTTCAGTGATTTCTTCTTAAACTGCTATATACACATTAAAGTGTTAATTGCTAATAACACTTCAGCAGAAATTCTTTGGTGTCACAGGTTGGGAAGATATAATAGCCTACACTAAGGTAAAGTTTTGGGTGCAAAGTATTTTTTAAGGATCAACACCCGTGACAAGAGAGAAAGTAAGACTGGGTAGAGAAAGAAGTTGGACTCTAATGTAAGTCTGACAAAGACTCAGTCAACCTTAGTGAGGAGGCCAGAAACAAGTATTAACTGTCAGTATTTTCCTACTTTGAGCTGAGGTGACTGTGCCATTATACTCTAGCCCTCCCTTTCAACGTGAGCCATCCAGAGAAAATCATGACCTCTGGCAAGGCTGCTCTCTGAAGTTGAGGCAGATGATGAAGGAGCTGACTGCTGGAGGCTGTCTGCTGACCATGCTACTGTAGGGAGGGAAATCCTTCCTTGAGGGAAAGATGAGTGGTATGTATCCTTGTCTACCACACTTTGATTAACTCTATTTAAAAAGAAATGAACTGGGCCTAGATTCAATAAGATACTGACAGATAAATTTTGCTGAAGGACTTGAAGTAGATTCTACTTTTGGTGTGTTATGTTACATGTGTGTGCTTCTTAGCCATAGGGAAGCATAGATCCCTGGATTAATGCAACAGAAATAATGATAATAGCAAAAGAAAAGTGACAACCCCCAAAAGGGAAGGATGAAATAATCAGTGGCACATTTTCATTTCTTGTGCACCTGGTTAACACAGTCACAGATCAACTTGCAAAGAATCAACTAATTCCCTAATTCTTTGATCTTTCTGCTCTAAGTAAGTAGCATCATGTCTGATCAGAGTTCCCCCTTTATTCATTCTTTCATTTTTATAAACTTTGTTATTTTCACTCTCACAAAGCAGAAATGTCTTTTTTTGTTGATGCCTTTCTAGAACCAGGGAAGTCATTTCCCAACAGCATTGGGAATAACCGACATGTTTCATCTCTGGAGAGCTTTGAGGCAAGTGTAGGGGGCTATGATCATGGTGAATTTTAGAAACCTTATGTGCCGTGCATAGCAAACTGGCCAATACTTTAAACAGGGCTAAGTGAGTGCCTAATGAAAGCATGTAGGGCTAGTTCTTTCACCCTCTTTATTTTCCTTTTCTAAAAGGGGTGGGGGGAAGAAACCCCATTCTATTATTTTCTCTGCCCCAAATTTCTCCTTATAAAAACTTCACTTAATCTTCCACAGTGCTGATGCAGACTGACTTACAAAATGAAATTACATATCAATGAAATTCAGAGGATATAAAGTACATACAACTACAAGTTATATCACACTTGATGATCCATTACATAGGCATCAGCCAGCTTTAAAACATCACAGTGGTTAGACAAAATAATGTGCTTTTCCCCGATATCTCATGAAAACACCCGAATGTTTTGTCTCACCACCTTCCTTCTCAGGTTATGCCTCAATGACTTTCATTTACTTAGTAGCATCACTGAGCCTTAAAAATATCCTCCCCAGGCATACTCATCTCACTAGAATTTTTGTTCTCAACATCTTGACTTCATGATTAAACCTTCCATCAGATAGGGACTCAAGGTCTTGAACTTTATATTTTACATATGGGGTTCATTTATGATTTGAAAATTCTTAAAAAGTTGCCCATCTCCATTAATAAAATCTACTAGAAGATTAGATTTACTCCCAAATTCCCATTGCTTGAGTGCCTAGTATTCTGTAAAATTAAGGATTACACTTAAAGTTTTAGACTTTATTATGTGGCCACATGTCATATTTACAGACTTGAAGAGTATGACCATAAGTTAATGAGGAACAGGATTATGTGTCTATGTGGGAAAGTACACACTGAGGTCTTTTGAGGCTACATTTAGCTTTTTCCCCCTCCACAGACAATGATGCTTATGAAAGGATAAATTTTTTAAGTTTGGTTTATATTGGCTAACACAATTTAAATGACAATGCGAAGTACTTAAGAGTTGAGTTTCTCTAATAATTAGATATTTTGCAATACTTGATTTCCTTTTTAACATTCTCCATTATCTGGGTGACAAACCTTTGCAAGCGGGGTGATTCTGAAAATGGTTACACATTAAACCTTTATAAGGTGATTCTAAGCTATCTTAAGCCTTTCTAAGAGTGATTTTAACTTATTTTAAGCACACCAATATTGTTTGTATACTTAAAAAGACTTCAATTTGAAATCTAAATTTCCAATTACATATTTGAAATTAGAGTTACATTTTGAAAGTTTTAAACATTTAAAATAGTTAAAATATAAATATTTATGTTTAGATTTCCTAATGTAAATTATTAATAACATAAAGATAATTATATTTTCTATAGGGTATTCTAAATTTTCATGGGTTTTCCAAAGCTTGAAAACCACATGAAGGCCTGCTTTCCTAAGGTAACATTTTTGGAGCTGACTTTTGAGTTCTGAGTACCTGCAAAGCAGAACTATTGGTGAGAATGCAGTTGAACTTTTTACTATAATACTGATTATATAGGCGAGCCCCATTTATAATCATCGGACTCTCTTACAAACAAATGAAGTCATGATGTTGAAAACATCCCTTAGATTTAAAATCTACATTTTAAGTCAAATTGTATGTGACTAGGCTATAGCTCTTGGTTGGAAAATTATTTTTCTTCCTCTTATGGTCTACAATTGATTTTTCCCTATAGTTCTAAAGAGTATTGAACTTGATGGAAACCTGCATTCTTATAATTCTCACTACTTGTACCACATGATGCTATAATGTCCACATAATGTACAACTGGAATTTTTTCATTTCTAATGGTTTAGGGTATCCAAATGTAGTCCTCTTAGCAATGACAGTTTCCTCATTTTTTTTTTTTTGAGACAGAGCCTCAAGCTGTCACCCTGGATAGAGGGCTGTGGCATCACAGCTCACAGTAACCTCCAATTGCTGGGCTCAAACAAGTCTCCTGCCTCTGCCTCCCAAGTAGCTGGGATTACAGGCGCCCACCACAAAACCCTGCCATTTTTTGGTTGAAGCCACCATTGTTGTTTGGCGGGCCCGTGCTGGATTCGAACCAGCCAGCTCAGGTGTACATGGCTGGCGCCTTAGCCCATTGAGCCACAGGCGCCAAGCCAGTTTCCTCATATTTTAAAAGAGAGGATTACCTGAGAGGTTCTTTGTGATGTTATGTTGTGACAAACATTAGAACATTTCCATCCACAAGGAATTCTCTGGAGTGCTGTTTGTCATATTCCATGCCCTTTTGGTCATTTTTATTCAACTTACTTTAAATGCCACTGTAATGTATAAAGAGATTCAAGTGGGGTGGCAGTGATTGAATAAGAGTCTGTGGACCTGGAGCCTGTCCCTTCAGCGTCCTCACAGACTTACACCATGATCCTCGAGGAATCACTTCAGAAAACTATGTGCAAACCACTGCATTAATGGAAGAAAAGTAACGGTTTAGGAAGCTCTTTCATCTCTTAATCTAATGGGACATCTTAGGTTATGTTGTACTAGTAACAACCTCTACGTTTCAAACGCTTGAGAAAAGCAGACAAACATTGAAGGGTTTTGTTTTTTAACAAAACATCTCTTCTTTACACTATATATCTATTGCAGAGTAGAAAGACACACTATTGACTATAGTCTCTGGTGTACATGGCGGCTGTTGGTAGTTCTACCGTTATTTTTATTTCAAAATATTAAGGGAGTATAGATGTTTTTGTTACATAGGTATTTTGGATAATGCTCAATTCAGGGATTTTAGTATGCTCCTCACCAGAACAGCGTTCTTATCCTAATAAGTAAGTTTCATCTCTCATCCTGTCCTCCCACCCTCCCCTTCTTGGATTCCACTAAACTGTTCCATCTCTTCGTGCCTGTGTGTGCCAATTGTTTCCCTCTCAATTTGGAGAGAGTACAGATGGTGTTTGTTTTTTCAATCCTGAGATACTTCACAAAACATAATGGTCTCCAGTTTCATTCAATTTACTACAAAAGGTATTATTTCGTTTCTTGTTATGGCTGAGGAGTACTCCATGGTACATACATGTCTCATTTTCGTAATCCACTTGTGAATTGCTGGTCACGTAGGTTAATCCTACATCTGTGCAATTGTGAGTTGTGCTGTGGTAAGCATTTGAGTGCAGGTGTCTTTTTGATAAAATGCCCCCCCTTTTTTTTCTCTTTCAATAGAGACCCAGTAATGAGACTGCTGGATTGAATGGTAAGTATACATTTTTATCTCTTTGAAGTATTTGTGGCCCCAGAAGAAAAGAAAGGAAAAATGTAACGTACTTACTGCTTCTTAAAATTTCTACCTGGAAATAACAAATATATTATTCCTTCACATTTCATTGTCCAGAACAAGCATGTGCCCACATGTGAGTGAAACACGAAGAAGATGTAGAGTTCCACCACAAATCAGATCACCAAATAACTCAATCGGTCAGCAATGGTCTTTTTTTTTGTTAACAAAATCTATATTTTTGAACTTATAATTAATATTTCTTATTCTTTTCTAAGGGTCATTTACATAATGAAATCCCGCTTATATTTACACAAAAAATGTATTTTCATTTGCTTTCGAAATTTTTTCTTTTTCAAATTAAAAATTTCCAACATTGGCTTGGCGCCTGTAGCTCAGCGTCTAGGGCGCCAGCCACACACACCGGGGCTGGCGGGTTTGAACCCAGTCCAGGCCTGCCAAACCACAAAGACAACTGCAACAACAGCAATAAAATAGCCGGGCATTGTGGCAGGCACCTGTAGTCCCAGGGACTTGGGAGGCTGAGCCAAGAGAATCACTTAAGCCCAAGAGTTTGAGGTCGCTGTGAGCTGCGATGCCACGGCACTCTACTGAGGGCAACAAAGTGAGACCCTGCCTCAAAAAAAAAAAAAAAAAAAAAATTCCAAAGTGTCATCAGTTCCTGAAAAGGCATTTTTTAAAACAGCATTCCCCAAACTGAAATGTGCACTGGCATCTTTTGAAGATATTGTCAGAATGGGGACTTTGAGCCCATAGCTGTAGATGAGGCTTATAGTTCAGGTTTTACGTATGTTTTTCTAAAAATGGTACCTGGGCCAAGTTTTGAGTTTCCAACGGGAGTTAACTCAGTCCTCCTTCCAGCAGCTCATTCAGGCCATGTCCTGCCATTTCTATGAAATCTCTCACCTGCCTGGTGTCTAAGCATCGCCTGAATCACCCCAGGGTCAGACATATGCGGACAGCCACTGTGCCCTGAAGCCTGTAAAGTTATTCAAATAAGCCAGTTCCCAGGGCGCTCGGGAAATCTAGCTAAGGACACCCCGCTGGCCACACGAGCTGCCCCCTGCGGCCTCAGCTTACTGTTAGGGTCCAGCCCCTGTGCGGCCCTGCTGGGCAAGGGCAATCTTTTCTCATGAGTAACAAAGAATTCTGCATTTCATCGGTCCCAGTGTCAGTGTCCTACCATCAAAAGAATCTTTACATTGTATAAAACTTGCTCGTGTCTGAAGGTGTGTTTGCCATGTTTCTCTTTCCATATTTCCTTGATCTTGGAATATCCAAAACGAACAGTGCGAAACTCCATGGGGGCCTGACATAGCCCGGGAGGGGCCCCTTCTAAGGCGATAGGAGTGATGAGGTTACTTGGGCTGCGTTCTCTGAGATCAGCAGTTTCGTGTCCATGGTCACACCATATGCTTGACAGAGGCTGACTTCAAGGGCTCCTCGCTGCTTCGCATGGTTATTTCTTTATTGTTACTTTTGAGGAAGCCCCTTGCCTTTGCAGAGTGTCTCCGGCAATCCCTGCGTTGTAGGCTGGGCTTTGCCCTGTAGGGAACTGCACGGAGGTTTCCTTGATGTTGCTCAGGTGACCGTGGCAGTGGTCTCTCTGCCCTCTGAGCAGCCACAGGTATTGGATTCCTCTTTATTGTGGTTTACGGATACCTTGTGTTTACAAATTGAAGGTTTGTGGCCCCCTTGTGTCCAGCAAGTCCATCAGTGCCCTTTTTCCAGCAGCCTGTGCTCACTTACTTCTCTGTGTTACATTTGGTAAGTTTAGAAATATTTCTAGCTATTTCATTATTATTGTACTTATTATGGTGGTATGTAATGAGGAATCTTTATGTTACTATTGTAATTGCTAAAGGGTGCCACAAACCATACCAATAGCAAACTCAATCGATCAATGTTGTGTGTATTCTGACTGCTGTCCACTAACCAGCCATTCTCCTCTCTACGTCTCCTCCGGTCTCCGTATTTTCTGGGACACAATAATAATAACCCTACAATGTTCTCTAAGTGCCAAATAAAAAGAAGAGGTGCACACCCTTCACTTTCAATCAAAAGCTAGAAATGCCTAAGCTTAGTGAATAAGACATGTCGAAAGTTAAGGCAGACTGAAAACCGAATCTCTTGTGACAAATGGGTAGCCAAGCTGTGACTACAAAAGGAAAAGTTAATGAAGGAAATTGAAACGCTGCCTTCCAGAACACACAAATGATGAGAAAGTGAAATAGCTGATATGGCGAAACTTTGAGTGGTCTGCATAAAAGATCAAACCAGCCATGACGGTCCCTTAAACCAAAGCCTAATCAGAGGAAGGGCCCAACTCCAATTCTGTGTAGGCTGACAGAGGTGAGGAAGCTGCAGAAGAAAAAGTTTGAGACTAGCAAAGATGGGTTCATGAGGTTTAGGAAAGAAATGCATAGCACACAGGTGCAAGGCAAAGCAGCAAATACTGCTGCAGAAGCTGCAGCAAGTTGTGCAGAAGATTTAGCTAAGGTAATCGATTAAGGGGCTACAACAAAACTGTATTTTCAATGTAGACAAAGGAGCCTTCTGTTGGAAGAAGATGCCATCTAAGACTTTCATAGTTAGAAAGGAAAAGTCAATGCCAGACTTCAAAGCATAAAAGGATAGACTTTCTTGTTTTAGAGGAAGATTCAGTTGATTTCTTTAAATTGAAACAAGTGCTAGTTTACCATTACAAAAATCCAAAAACTCTAAAGAATTATGCTAGACTACTCTGCCTGCTCTCTAATGGAACAACAAAGGCTGAATGACAGCACATGTTTTTACAGCATGGTTTACTGAATATTTTAAGCATGCTATTGAGACTTACTGCTCAGAAAAAAGATTCATTTCTGCATAATTACTGTTCATCGACAAAGCCCTTGGTGGTCCAACAGTCCAGGTGGAGATGTAAAAAGATTAATTCTTCATGCTTGCTAACACGATATCCATTCTGCAGTCCATAGATCAAGATATAATTCTGGCTTTCAAATTTTATTATTTGATAAATACATTTCATAAGGTTATCCCTATCAAAGACAGTGATTCCTCTGATGGATATGAGCAAAATATATTGAAAACTTTCTGAAATGGATTTAGCATTCTGGACATCATTAAGAATATGTGTGATTCATAGGAGGATGGTCAAAATGTCAGCATTAAGGAAAATTTGGAAGTTGATTCTAGCCCTCATGGGTGACTCTGGGGCTGAAAAGTTTGGTAAAAGAAATAACTGCAGATGTTGGGGAAATAGCAAAAGACTAGCATCGGAAGTGGAGGTGGCAGGTGTGTGAGCGAATTGCTGCAATCTCATGACAATGTCTAAAGGATGAGGAGATGCTTCCGTGAAGGAACAAAGAGAGTGGCTTATAGAGATGCATGTACTCCTGGTGTAGAGGCTGTGAACACTTGAAATGCCAACAAAGGAGTTAGACTACCGCATACACTTAGTGGATAAAGCAGTGTTTGAGTTTGAGGGGATTGACTCCAATGTTGAAAGAGGTTCTAAGGTGGGTCAATCAGCATTGCTTGCTACAGAGAAATTTTTCATGGAAGGAAGAGTAAATTGATGCAGCAAACTTCATTGTGTTCATATTTTAAGAAACTGCCACAGCCACCAAGTCCTTTAGCAAGCAACACCAGGATCAGACAGCAGCATCAACTCGAGGCAAGGCCCTTCACCAGCAAAAAATTGTGATCTGCAGAAGGCTTAGATGATCATTAGCATTTTTTACCAAGACGTTTTCCTAAAATTATTATTATTATTACTACTACTATCATTATTGGAGACAAGGTCTCGTTCTGTCACCCAAGCTGGAATATAGCAGCATGAACATAGTTTGCTATATTCTCAACTTCCTGGCCTAAAGCTATCCTGAGTGTCCCTAGTAGCAGAAACTACAAGCCCATGCCACCATTCCCTGCTAATTTTTTTTTTTTAAGCCTATTGCCCAGGCTGATCTTGAATTCCTGGTCTCAAAAGAAACTCCTGCCTTGGCCTCCCAAAGTTTTGGGATTCCAGGAGTGAGCCATCATGCCCAGCTCCATTGAAGTGTTTATTTTTTTTAATTAAGATATGTAAATATTTTAGACATAATGCTATTGCAAATTTAGTAGACTATGGTATAGTATAAGCATAACTTTTGTATGCATTGAGAAACCAGCAATTTCCTATGACTGTCATTGTGATGGTCTTAAACTGAACCTGTAATATCCTCTAGATATACCTGCCCCTATTCCTTTGGCCAGCTACCTTCACGTTCCCCTGATCCTCAGAGTATTATGGGTTTCACTCTTTGAAATCAGTAGCCCCATGTTTAAACCCAGGGGTACCCCTGAGATCTGCCAAAGTTATACAATTACTTAAATAGTGCAGGACTCTTAGCCAGAGTAATCAGGCCTTGGTAAATGCTGCTGCACATCAACATTTAAATGGACCAATATTTCTGACAAGGGAAATAATTGCTATTCCAAGGAGAGGTTGCTATAGTTCTCCAACTGAAATATAAAATTGAAAAAAAAACCACTATGTTGTACTTTAATTGTTGCCTTGGATAAATTTCTCATAGTCATACTGTGCATTGCTCTAAAATACCCCATCTGGGGCATAAACATTCTGACTTAATGAGTAATAAAATTTCTCAGAATTATACAATGAGTAAATTAAATTGATTCTTTGTCACTTAAAAATTGGCTTTACAGAATGAGACCCCTTGAACTCCCAGTTAAAATGGTTAATATAGCTGAACATAAATTAAACCAACGGTCTTAAGGAGGGGAACATAGTATATCAGATCTAATTAATGAGTGATTATCTCCACTACTTCTTTATTTGACAGCCAATCTAGCCTGTTCTTAAAACTGGAAATAATAAATGACACATCATGTAAAATTATTATAGCCTCAGTGCTATGGTCCCATGTATTAAGTTCTCCATACCCAATACTGAATATTTTTGAAATGACTAACTCTGCTAAGTCAGCAACTAGTAAATATTTTTCCATTGTATATTTGGCTTGTATGTTCTATTCCATGCTTATTTCAACAACCCCTCAGTCAGAGTTAGTCCTTATCTTCAAAAGAATACAGCAGACATTTACCAGAATCCCATGGAATAAACCACAATTTTACCACTGCATACCATCTTTGCAGACAGGATCTTAACTGCAACCACCATTCTCCGTGAGAAGAGATATAACATTGTTTGGATGGAATCCTTCTCCAAAGAGAATCATTGGATGTATTCATCAAGGATATGAATTCTAACGTTTTGTAGTCCTTCATGGGTCGTGGCACCAACATACACATATCATTTACAAATTTTGCTTAAATGACTGCTACTTATAAATCAGCCTCCCTAAATGGGGGCCCTTCCAACAAAAGGCCCTGGAATCTCTCCAAATTAAAATAAACAGGCTGTGTGCAGTGGATCATACTTGTAATTCCAGTGCTTTGGGAGGCTAAGGCAGAAGGATGGCTCGAGGCCAGGAGATGAGAACAGCCTGGACAACATGAGACTGTCTCTACAGAAAAATATAAATGTTTAACTAGGGGTGGTGGCATGTACCTGTACATCCCGCTACTCGGGAAACTGAAGTGGGAGGATTGCTTAAGCCTAGGACTTCGGGGTTACCGTGAATTCTGGTTGAGCCTAGTATGGATGACAAAGGAAGAATGTTTCCAAACAAATAGACAGGCACCCCCATTAGTACCCTCAGAAATTGCTTTACTGGAACCTCAGAGACTCTTTCACAGTATTGCTTTTAGCCTTTTACCTCCTCTCATGCCTCTTGGAGTGTGATGGCCATAACTGTCCATGGGTTTCTGATGAAAAACAAAACAAAACAAAATACTGCCCTTCTCAGTTCCATGGTACATATCATTGCAGTAAAAATTTCTGGCCATATACTTAGCTCCCCTGTAAATAGAGGCTTTCACAAACTTGGAGCCTATAGCCCTCTCTAACTAGCTGGTCATTATGCCTTGTGTCATGAAAGCAGCACCCCACAGCTTGGCATGGCCATATTGAGGCCTCCTTAATATAGAATGAAGCTAAACCTGAGGCATCTGTTAAGTTCCACGTATAGAATTGGGTGGCTTCTGTTGTCAGAAACTTCGAGGTTCCAGAGGAAGGAAGTCATACCTCCCTCAGACCCCTTGACCATATACAAATCTCCTTGGAATGCTCTAAGTAAGCAGCAATGGGTGTCTGTAGACTGTGCCTCTGGAATTGCCATGATCACAGCAGTGATGAGTGTCTGTAGACTGTGCCTATGGCATTGCCATGATCATAGCAGCAATGGTTGTCTGTAGACTATGCCCATGGAATTTCCATGATCACAGCAGTAATGAGTGTCTGTAGACTATGCCTATGGCATTGCCACGATCACAGCAGTGATGGGTATCTGTAGCCAGTGCCTGGGGCATTGCCCTAATCACAAGTGATGGAGCACAGTAAAATGTTGCTGCTTTCCATCTCTTAACTAGATCTTTCTTATAAAGGATGGGGCTCAAGGGTCAGCCCAATTAGCCAAGTTTCAGGAGTTCATCTCAGTGCTGGAAGTTTTGATTGTCGAAGGGGCTTTTTTGCACCCTCTTGAGTTAGTGGGTAGGAGATTATTTTTTTCCAGGATAAAGAACTCTTAACTCTGTTAATAACTCTTAACTCCCCTGGACCCAAAATATAAATCAAAGTCATGCATGTCCTTATAGACAGTAAAGTCTGATATGGTCCTCATAAGGACAAATCCTTATCTCCTTTGGAATTTCAGATATTACTGACAGCAACCAATGCACACCTTTTGCACCTCAAAGTACAGAATGCTGTTTTCTTGAAAAGGTATTCAATAGACCTTTCATCTCCCAATAGGTCCCCAGTAAGTAGTTTAATTGAGATGCCTAATAGGTTTTTCAAAGTACTCCTATTTAAATTTAAAACATCTTTTAAATACATGTATTTTATTGTTCTTCATTACATTATTTCCCCCACTCCCACCCCTCAGTGGTAAGACATAATTGATTTACAGAAAAGAATACAGAATACAGAAAACACTAAAGCTCCTGGTAGAGGGAGAGAATTCAAGTGGGGAGAGAGAAGCCCTCTCCATTCCTCTCCTGGTCTTTCCCCGTCTCCTCCTTTAGGCCTTTAGCCTCAGGGTATATATAGGTGTAGGGATTCCTTGGCCAGGAAAAGAATGAATACAGTCGCTTCTGCCTGGGGCAAGGTGAATGAGTGTAACAATGAATGGATACAGTCCATTCATGGAAATGAGGCCTAGGAAATTCACAAGAAATTGACCTAGGCATAGGAAATGGGGATTCCACATTTAGTCCTACGTGTAAAATGAAGGAGACACCAAGGCACAGGTGTCTCTTCAGCAGTTGTCCAGCCTTTTTGACTATTGGAGCCTCTGGTGGGCATTGGAGGTCCCCCTCCTTGCTTGTCATCCAGCCCGCTGGCTCTTCAGCTGGCTGCCACAGTACCAACACCACCAAGGAGGAGGCGGCAGGTCCATGCTGAGCTGGCTAGGGTGTCAGATGTCCTGCATCAATTCTCCCTCTCCGAGTAGAAACCCCAACTGCTGTTAGGGAAAAGGGGCGAAGACTCGATCTAACTGCTTCCTGCTGAATCGGGCGATGATAGAAGGGGGCAGTTAGGGTTTCTCCGGAGAGAGAG